>AYEL01091561.1:0-151747 GCA_000484575.1 Olivierus martensii | reverse complement strand
TCGTATCATTCACAGGCTCTAAGGTGCAACTAGGCCCTTTGATGAAGAGGGACTCAGCTTATGGAGGGATGGAATGCCCTTCTGGATTGGCAAAAACTAAGTCGATAGGACAAGCAACTGTCCATTGGACTTCCCCTGTTTGCGGATAATCCATTTCATTTTTTTTATGTGTTTTCTTCTAAAAGTTATTCTCAGGGCTTCTACATGATGCTCAATATGTTCGACTTGTTCAAGTTCATTTTGGTGTCTGTTGTGGAACAGTAACACATGCAACGAGTGGACTTCTGATTTTAACTTATAAAACCTACATTTATTTTCTGAAACAACTACTTTCAAGTAATGTCTTTTAGCATAATAAGCAAATCTAGCAGACCTTACTGGAAACCGGAGGTTATAAATACTAGTAGTAGTACCAATTACACATTCATTAAGGAATTTCAAGGTTTCTCCAGCTCTAAACAATTTAACAGACAATTAACATAAAATAAAGGAGATGTATATTGTAAAGTTAAAATACATTCTTAGGCATTCTTGTTACACAGCCTTTTCTGTACATCCTTTAACATTGCAACGATTAAATAATTGACAAAAATTAAAACCCTAATTATGCATTCAGTAAAGTTAAAATAAAGCAGTCAACCATGGTATTAAAATGCATTTCGGCACAGTGTCCTTTTCAGTTATAACCAATGTTATTATCTAACACAAGTCTTTCTTGGTGTTGGGATTTTTTTTTCCGTCAGTGTATATATTTAAGCAAGACCAGATAAGAGGGAGTCTATTGTATATATAATAATAAGGAACATGAATTCAGGATAAATAAGATATTATCCATTAATCTCTGAATTTCCTAGATTATTGTGTCATATATTTTATTCTACAATTATATTTAACAATATACAATATTTATAATAATCAACACACACATTTTAAATCAATACATATGTAAGCATCAAATATATTTAAAATAATTTATAAATAAAAAATACTATTTTTAATACAAATTAAAAATAATACTTTTTATAAAAATAATAATAATCTCATAAAATTTAAAAGTTGTCTACTTATTCCAGCATTAATTCCAACTTAAACAAGTTCAACAAATTTGCTTAGAAAGTGATTTTGTTTAAAGCATTACTAATATATTTAATACAGTATATAATTTTGTAAAATACTGTAAATGGGAATATTTCAGTTTTTGTTTCTGAAATAGTTATTATTTACTTAAGTTTTTGCTATTTCATCATGCATTGTTTCCATTTATAAAGTTTAATGAATTATTCTGAAAAAGTAGTAAAAATATACTGTATTTTAACAAATAAATCAGTTCAGAAAAAATAAACTAAACCATTTAATATTAATAATTCACAATTTAAAATTTAATAAAGTTATAAATTCATTCAACAATATCAAATTCTTGTATCATCATTAAATCTTCATGTTGATACAAAATTATTTTTAACAATCAGCAATTAAATAATGCTTATCACTTAAAAAAGATAAAATAAAAAAACATTGAAATGATATTATATATTTTAATATAACAATAATTTTTTATTACTAATTTACCTTTTTCATCTTTCTGATAGATATTAACTAGTAATAAAATTTATAATAGAGAAATACTAATGATTACCAATTTTAAATACAGGAATCTCTAATTTATATTCTCTCTTATTTCATTATTTTCCCAGATCAAATTTATTAATTAGCAAATTCATCTCTACATTCTATTCTACTGTTTTTATGTCATCAATAAAATTGGTATCTTAAGTTGCAAATAATTTGCATCTCATATATGTATAAGGTATCTTGCCTCCAAATGAAACCTATCCAATTCATCTATCAATGTAGCACACAGATTTGATCCTGGATCCTTTGCATAGAAAATCAAACCATTTCTACTGATTTATAGTGAAGAACAAATCAATAACCCATTAGTGTGCTGCACTTCATCCTCAACAATTTGTGATCAATTTCAGGCCCCATATTTCCAGATTTATTCAAGAAAGATCTAGGTTGGCTCATTAAATACTATTCTTCATTTTATAGCAAATCCCATTACAAATATAGGTAGTTAGTGGTGAATATAAGAATATATATTCACTATAAATCATAGTGTTTGATATATGAACATATCAAGCACTTTGATTTATTAACCACTGATAGGAAAACAACATAAAACAAGAAAGTAAAATCTCACCCTACAGAATGGGTGCTTGTGATAGACATCAAGGCTGGCCCTAGGTGGTAGACAAGGTAGGGGACTGCCTATGGTGGCAAAATTTAGGAGCGGCAAAACTGCCTGAACTAGAGCAGAAAAAAATAAACACAACCCATAGGGACGGCACTTTTTGGGTTTGCCCATGTGGGCAAAAATGCTAAGGCCGGCCCTGTAGATATGGATAAAAGTTGCTCACAAAACAACAAACATTTAGAAGAAAGTTTACAAATTATTCTTCATAGATATTCAGGACACAGATTCCATTGCAAAAGTTGATCTTGATTTGGAAATCAGTCCTGAAGATGTTTTCAAGGTGTTATATTTCTATGAAGAGGAGCTTAATCTCAATAATTCAGTGAAATTCAAAAACAAAATGTGTTTGAAGAATCTGATTTTAATCAAGGCCATGATAATTTCAAATTTTAAAAAGGATTCATCTCTTTGACATTGTTATCCCAGTATTCTGCTGGCTTACTGTTTAAAAATGTTATATTTTTTGTAGTGGCTATAATTTTTTCGTTTTTTTTTATGTTTTTCTGAGAGTAGCCTTCTGATTCCAATATCCAGGCACAGAACCATGGCTTACGTTTAGTAAATTTAAATAATTTGTATTCCAAATTGTCAAAATCAGCTTAATATTGCAACCAATAAATCTGTTACAGATAAAACAAAATTCCTTCTCCAGATTCAAAATTTTGTTAAAATCAGTTACACGATGTAAAATATAAAGTTGTCTACAAAGAATGAAAACAACGTATTTTGGCCGATTTTTTTTTTTTTGCTATTTTCAAACTGATTACTTTTATTAATTTGATTTGATGCTTAAAATTTTGCATTCTATATCATATTGAGCATAGTACTTCTCTTGTCAAATGATTATTATTTTATTTAGAACAAAAATTACAGAGGGTTCAATTTCAAACGTAATGATCCTTATGATAAGAGAATTAAAATAGAAGTATTTAAATTTTACTGAGTTATTAAACTATAGACCTAGTGTATTTTTAGATATCAGCATGCCCACTAGAGATTAGTTTTAATCTATTTTAAGTTTTAACTAAAAATATTTATAATCAAGTGTATTTTTATATAAATAAATCCGAAAAGATGTGATTGTAGTGAATTTGGTAAAGCCATTATTTAATAGGAAAGCGAAGAGGATACTTGTGAAACTTTTTTCTCTGGATTGCATTCAATACCATTTAATGCAATGACTTGCAATAAATGCAGATATCGTGTTGAAACTTAAGTACGATTCAAATCTCAATGTATTAATGTCTGTGTTCCAGCGGCGGCTCGCCCATAAGGGCTGCAGTGCTGCAGCCCTCCCACCAAAATGAAGACATTTTAAAATTATTATAGCTATTACATTACTATACAGTTATTTTACAAAAACATATTTTTCCGTTCGTAGTATATTTATTTTTGAATTGTAGGTACTAGGTACCTCGATAGGCGTTCTGTATGTTTGTATTGTAGGTACGTCGATTGCGTACTCATCAGGGCTGCAGTCAGTGCAGACCGAATCACACTGCATAGTCAATGTACTGAACAGGTGGGGTAACCCGTGATATACGTTTTTGTGATATGTATATCGTGGGCTGCAAACACTGCAGTCCGCACTATGTATTTTAGCTTGTATATACTTGTGTCTTATCTCTTTTTCCACTTTTTTTCCAGCCCTCCCACAAAAATCATCCACGAGCCGCCGCTGCTGTGTTCTCTTGTTTGCTTGTACTAGCATTCACTAAATGTATGGCTTAATGACGGCTGTGTAAAGGGGAGTGCACTGAATGCGTTGCATCAGATCCCATTGTGTAAGATACTTAAATTATATATAGGGTTGCCAACAGTCTTTTATTTCAGAGAGTACTTTATTTGCAATTCAAAGTCCTTGACCTTTTCTAAACAGGCAAAGGACGTCAGATATTCTTTATTTTACTTATATACAATAAAATAAATGTAATACGTATATAAAAAAATCGTTTTAATATGCAAATAAAATATTGTACATTTAAATATCTGTGTCATGCTTTAAAATTAGTGAATAATTTTAAGTTTTTAAAATTTTCGTTTAATTTTGTTGTCATTTCACTCTCACAGATGAGGTTGCCATCTGTGAGTATAAAATTCAATTTAGTTACCATGGTCAAACGTTGAATGATTTTCTGTTTCTTCAAAGCCTTCCCCTAAGGGTTTTGTAATATTATTTATCCCCGATCGCGATCCACTGGTACGAAAAAATAGTTCGAGGCGGACGTGCCCGCCGGGCGGTCCGGTGATCGTATGGGGTCCCATTGCAGGCCCTAGTAATGGGCGTGGGCTTCGCCAGCAGTCCCGGCTCCGTATAGGGACCCCGCGATCCACTGGTACGAAAAAATAGTTCGAGGCGGACGTGCCCGCCGGGCGGTCCGGTGTTCGTATGGGGTCCCATTGCAGGCCCTAGTAATGGGCGTGGGCACCGCCAGCAGTCCCGGCTCCGTATAGGGACCGGCGAATGGGCGAATGGGCCTCCAGTGACGGATGTAATAGCCATCGAATGATACGACTCCGAGGTAACCACTTTATCGCCTTTTACGAGACACAGGGTCAAACGATGGGTATATTCTAACCTCTTACCATAGGCTATGTTGAATGATCTCATCTAAAACTTTCTTTTAAGACATTTCTTTTATTTACATATTTAAATAGTTGTTCCTACAATGTTAAATTTGTTTATTTTGTCACTTTGTATTTTATAAAAATAAAAGCAAAAATATTAATATTAAAATACACTGTTTTTCTATTTGTACCTAAATGTATATATTATCTTTAAAATGAAAATTTTAGATTTCTGGCAGAAGTATCCTTTATTAGGGTTTAACGGAGTTGGCAACTCTAATTTTATAAGATATTAAAAATTAATAAATAAAATTAAACTAATACTTAATGCATACTTTGACATTCTCATTAATTTGTAAATGACACATACAGGGTTTTTTGCATTTTTGCGTCCCTTTCCAATCAAGGAAATTACTAAGGGGGGAGGCCAATTCCAATCACGGTCTGCACCCACATCCGTGGAGGGGAACCGGATGGTGAAGGATGGGGATCGCCGGCCCTGGCCCAGAACCCCGAAAAAACTTTTCAGGAGATGCTGGACCCAGGACGCGAATCCGGGTCCTGCGTGGCACGCCAAAGCGTTACCACTCGACCATTCGGCCGCTACACATAGAGTGTATCTCAGCACCTGTACTACACTCTTTTCTCTCGAAAACGAGATGAAATAGGAAGTAGGGAGAAAAGTCTTGATTATCAAAGTCTACCCAGAGAATCGAATGGTCATGTCAAAAATTTTGTGAGCCCTCCGGAAGTAGGGGTGCTAGGAGTAACTTTGAAACTTCAAATGGAAACATATGTCGATTTTAGTATAATTGGATAGAAGTGTCAAAAACAAACAACTTTTGCTGAGAAGTTTTTTAATATAACGAATGACTTGCGAGTTATCACAAAAAGAAGATGTACTGCATCGATTTGCGAATATGCAGAATTTATATCATATCGGAAACCAAGAAGAAGGGTTTCCCAACTTGTTTTATTCCTTTATGTACCCGCCGATAAGAATGATCCGCGATGTTCTCTCGCGGATCATTTTTATTTTTTGTATAGCCCAACTGGGGCAATAGCATCTTTTTTTGTGATATCACGCAAATCCTACGCAGGGCCGCCGAGAGGGGGTGACATCCGTGACTTTTGTCACGGGCCCGGCATCGAAAAGGGCCCGACTGTCGGGCCTGAAGTATCACATAATGTGTCCGATAATTCGCAGACTGCCGACAGTGCTCCTAAAGCAGTCATACAAAAATAAACTTTTTAATATATAACATAGTATGAAATTTTGAATTTATTGTTTGCCTTTTTTTAAATAAATGCTTAATGCTTTATATGGCTTTTTTATTGAACCAAAGTGATGCATTTTTTTTTTAAGTGGGACCCGGACCACAGACTTGTCGCTGGCCCGAAAATTTCTTTCGGTGGCCCTGGCCCTACGTGATTAAAAACTTCTTATGTAAACATCTATCTACGAATCTAAACCCATTGTTCCGGTAAATAATTATTCTTTTAATAATTATTTAGTATTATTTGGTTAATTTATTATTAGTGTAATCAGTTTTCATACTGTTATATCAATTAGATTATTCTTAATAATATCAAGAAACATGACGGCGACTACAAAGCAAATACGATAATCACTGATTATCTCCTATTACAAAAATCATTACAACCATAATCCAGCTTGTAACATTCGTTCTAAATTAAATATCATTCAAGACAAGATTTATATTGGGAAAACAAAATATGTAGATTTCGAATCTAATTAATAAAACACCTAGAATAGTATAAAAACCAAAATTCAGCGAAACAACTGTTTTTTTCTTTACCTCTTCTCAGACTTTTTATATAAGTTGCGGTTAGCTATCGATTTCCGATAAAATTTGGAATATAAGTGTTAAATTACTTAAGGTTTCCTGAAAATTTCAGCGCAATCGGATCAAAATAAAGAGAGAGCTTCTACAAGTTCCATTGTTCAACCGTTTTATTTTAGTTTTCTAGATATAAGCCTAAATATATAAATAACATATATTTTTGTTGATTTTGTTATAGGTACGGTCTACCGAAATTCTTACGTTTTTTATTAATGATCCATAAAACATGCGATTAAGTATTTTTTAGTTAATTTTATTACGTATTTAGTATTATTATATTTAATGATATACAAAAATTAAATGGCCTATTTATAGCCTATTTTTTATGTTATATATTTCCCATTATATGCTTTAATATTATATATTTTATACATGTATTAGTTTAAAAAGGTTACAAATAAATTATATGATGAAGTTTTTCTTCAGCCAAATAAATGCTTCTAAATTAAGATAAATAATCTATTTTCTCAATATAATACTCCACTTATTTTTACATATAAGATGCTTTGATTATATTGAATAAATTATATGATGAAGTTTTTCTTCAGCCAAATAAATGCTTCTAAATTAAGATAAATATTCTATTTTCTCAATATAATACTTCACTTATTTTTACATATAAGATGCTTTGATTATATTGTTAATTAATTAGGACGAAAATTTGCACAACATTGAAATCTAGAACGAATAATGATTGAAAATAAGCCACGAGTCTTGTGTAAATTATTGGAAATTAAACTGTAGTAATCACTTTAAAGAGGACGGTTACAATAATTGTTAGTTTTAGATTAATTATCAGAAATAAAAACAGTTACGAACAAAGAACATTAGCATGTTTTTTCCAGCTCATTAATCTAAAGTCTAATTTAATTATTTAATAAAAGATATGGCTATCTTAGCTTAAATTTAAAACGATAGAAAAATATATAGTAGTTTTATTTAAAAAATTTTTCGAAAAGATTACTATTTCAATTACATTTATTCATTATTTTCAAATCTCTGGTTAGTTTGTTTTAATAGATTTGTTTTCTGAAATAAAACCGATAAGACTACAGACCTTCTTGAAAACTATTGATACAGTCAATTCTCGTTATTCGCGGATTCGACTATTCGTGAAAATTTATTTGTAACCACAAAATTGTTATTCGCGGATTCCCGCTGAGCGGCGAAAATATTGTTACCAATGTACACCCTTTCTATTTCTCTCTGGAGAGAGAGGGAGAAAGAAAGTTTTTGTTACCAAATATAGTCTCTGAATCAGTTTGCCAGAAAATTTCTCATTACCTATCCTTGCTCACTCCACAGACTGCAGGTAGGTCAAAAGTCTGTTCATATCGTCTCTAGGTCCCATAGAAGAATGTGACCCTATGTTTGAATGCAGCCTCAAATTTAGGCTCCTAACTTCTTGTGCATTTGCTCCTTACGCCGAAATTTTAGAAGAACTGAGGCTTTTTGCCTCAGTTCTTCTAAAATTTCGGCTAACTGCGTCAGTCTTGTCTGACGCAGACAAGGCTGACGCAGTTTTTCTACGCAGTTCAGAAAGACAATGTGTCACATCAAACATTTTGTAACATCAGAGCATCTGAATAACAAGCATTTGCTTGGGGAGCATTTCACCAAAAATGAATTAAGATTCAGAAAGACAAGCTGTCACATCAAACATCTTGTAACATCAAAAAACTATCAATCAAAAATAAGATTTTATTTATTACATAGTTAATGTTTTAAAAAATTAAAGATTACAGTAATTATAATACTGTATATAGTACTATACACTGCATATACTGTAATTATAAGTAATGTAATACAAATTAAATAAGGTGTCCGTAAACAGGAAAACACACATAAACCAAGTATGAAAATGTTGGGAAGAAAGGTTCGCCGGAACCTAACTCTATAGTTTTCATATGCACTAGTATTCGCGAAAGAATTTACGGAACGTAACTACCGCGAATAGCGAGAATCGACTGTATATGCTTTAGTAGTGATTAGATACGCATATTCAGTACTATATGTTATAGCAAGGGCCGGTTCAATATAGATACTGAATATCAAGCATTTGCTTGGGAGGCATTTCGCCAAAAAATGAATTAATTAATTAATAATAATAAATGAAAATAAAAATATATAAAATTCTGTTACGATAATGAATTTTTAAAATTCGTTTAGTCGTGTTATATTCTTATTCATATTCTAGATAATATTTTTATATATAAGTTATGATTGTTTAAGAGAAGACACTTAGATTTTGTCGTTTCTTATAAAAATGAAATATCAAAGAAATTTGGCGAAACTTTTAGAAAAATTTGCTTCTAAAATACAAGAAAAGAATGCCTTGTTGAAAAAAGAAAAAATAGCAAAAAAAATGAAGAAAGTAATGAAACCTATCCTAACTTATGTTAAATATTCCTTTTATATATATATATATATATTTTAACATAGTTTTCTGTATTTTTTATATTTCACAAAATAATCTATATTTTTATGAACCAATTTTTTTAAAATATGGAAAAGGGGCGACATTGATTTCTGTTTTCTTGAAACAATAAAAAAATGTACGACCTGTCTTGGTTGGATGCTTGTTTAAGGCTAAAATAAATTAGCCAACATTACTATTTGAATTGTGCGTCCCTACTATAAAGTAACATATTATTAAATTGTTATTATTGTATAGACTTATGAACTATTAGATCATCTCTAGTTTTCATTTAACAATATCTTCAGAGTGCCATAGCTGTTTCTGTTAATTGTAATGCATTTTAGCACTAATTTATTTAAAATGATGATTAAAATCATTTTCATTATAATAAACAAATTTTTAAGTTCATTTTACACGTGAAAGATAGAACTGAACAGCAGCAAAATATCCTCAGCTTAATGTGATAAAGCAATATTATATTATACAGAGGCGGACCTTTAACTTTGGGGGCCCTGGGCTAACACTGTTTGGGGCCTATTAAATTAACCCAAATTAACCTAACGGTGAGAGCTACGCAAACTAACACGCTTTAGAGAAGCTAAATTTGCACTCCCATTCCAACATTGCCACATTATTTACATAATTGGCAAACGACAAAGTATATTTTGATTTTACCGACTACCGATAGAGCCGTATTTGCTATTTACTGTCATTTAAAACATTGACATTTGATATTTTATTCAAATCCAATAGTATTGCAAACCAACGATTTAAACTTTATCTAGGTACGAAAAAATTTTGTATAATTTATTTTTTCTTAAATTTTTAATTTAAATTGTTTTTTATTTATTTATTTATTTTATTTTTGACCGCGAAGGGGGCTCTGGGCTGCAGCCCATAAAGACCATGCCTAAATACGCCCCTAATATTATAAAGATATGGAATTTCCACGATATTTCCAATTATGATCAAAATATCGGTTGTCATTCGTATCAGCTGATTTAGAGATTTTATCGATAAGAACAATTTAAAGTGATTAGCTGTCCCATTTTTGACAACTCAGTCCCGCATTTAGACAGTTTGCTCCTTTTTCTCCTAACTGTTCAAATGATCCGCTTATAAAAAATAAGATGCGAGAATCTCAAGACCAATAAATAATTCTTGATAAAAATTATTATATTGATACATTGTTTATCATACTTTCCAATTACTGTATTAATATTTGTAAAAGTTATTGGTTAATGGTAAAATTCCAGAAAAATTATCATTGATAATAAAATTATAATAACTAGAATTTGAGCACTACTTTAATAGATCAGATGTGGATTAAAATTTTTATTTATTTAAAATCTGAAACTATCCCAAACAAAAATATTCTGAAACTAGTTAAATATTTGTTTGGGACAAATGTACGGAACGTGCTTTTTCTGCAATACATATTAATAAGCTGCAGACTTTACAAAAACCCAATTAAGTTTACCAAATTAAACCCAATTAAATGCATCCTCCATGCCAAATATCTAAATACAGTAATTTATTGAGGAATTATATATATATATATATTATTGTATATTCCATTAATAAACCTGGATTGTCGATGTATATAGACAATCTAGGCTTATTAAAGGAATATTGTATTCATTCAAGTGAAAAATGTAATTTTTTTAATGTGATATATATGTTTAGTTTAGTTCTTTTAATGAAAAATAAATTATATTGTGTTTTAAAAAATCATATTTTTAGTTTTTTTATTTGTTAAATACATTTTGTCTATTGAAATAAATATTCAAATAAAAATAAATGATTGACATTATTGTTTTATATTTGTAAATCGTCAACCAACTAATCACATCTAAATTGTAAAAAAATATTGTAATTTTTTAGTACTGTACTTGGCTTTTTTTACATATTAGATGTTTATGATTGGATATCATTTATTTTTTTTTTTATGAAAACCGATTTTTATTTTGAAAAAGATATTTCAACATGTTAACACTTTATTAAATATGTTTTTATTTTTAATTCGAATGAATCGAAATTTTTATAGACTATTAAATAACACTAGAAACATACATTTAGCAAATTTAATCAAATTCAATTGAGCTATAGAACTTGTAGACGAATTCGTGACTAAAGAATTCATCTACAAATCTCACCTATTGCTCTCATTTTGACGCTATTGGACTAAAATTTTCAGAAGCATTAAATAATATAAGGAAAATTTATATTCAGATTTAGTCGAAATCAATTGAACAATATGATATATATAGGCGTTTCTAGAGAAGAAAATCATCCTCTTCCAACCCGTTAATTTTAGCCTAGTTGGGCCAAAATTTTTCCAAGACTTTAAGTAGGATGTAGCTATATTCCAAATTTGGTAAAAACCGATTGAAGAATGCAATCTGTAGAGGTTTACGGTGAACCAAATCCCATTTCTTCCCTTTATTTTGATCCGATTATGAGGAAACTTTCAGGAGACCTCGAGTAATCTGAAGTATCTTTCTATAATTTATCCTAATTTTCATTGAATTCGATTGAACGACGTGATCTGTAGAGATGTTCGCCAAGTAGAAAAAAAAGAAGAAAACTATGTTTTTTCAGATTTATGCTATTTTTAAACAACTCTAGTTCTTTTATTAATTGGATTTGAAGTTTCAAATTTGACAATCGGTATACTATTGAATATTTTCCTCGAATATAATCGTCAGATTAATGATAATTAACTTAGAATGAAAGTTGCAGCGACTTGATATTTAAACCAAAATTATTCCTGTAATAAGAATCAAAGACTATTATATGTGGCTTAGTCATTGCCGCGCCTCTTGGTGTACGTTAATTATATTTATATTCATACTATAATTCAAAAATAAATTTAATAATTTATATATTATTTGTTTTCCATGATCAAGTTTTATTAATTTTTCTAAATTATATGGAGTATCAATATAATATTTATTTAAAATTTATTATTTGTGTAATATAAAAATTTGATGGCCAAATTTCATGAATACAGGTTATACTATACATCTTAATTAAAAAGCGGAACATATTTTTGCCTCGCCACATGTTTTGATCAGAACTATAAGTTATAGTATATTAATAATATTCCTCATCCTGTAGTGTCATGGAAACTGACTTCACTTATAGCAAAGATAAGTCACACTACTCTACATAAGGCCAAATGATTGAGATTAAAGCCCCGATAGGAATGAATCGGATCAAATAGTCAGCCCCTGTCAAATTTTTCATTCTTTCCGCCTTTTCTTCTAAAATTTCAAATATTTTATTATATTCCATTCGGCTTTCCATAAGATAAAATTTTCAGTACTGCCTTGAAAGATTCTCTCAAAAAATCAAAATAATCAGGATTTTAAATCTAAGACTCTGCTCTTTTTTCAAAAATTTACAAAATAACAAAAAATATTTGATTCAGTTTTTTCAATCAAAGTGGAAAATAATTATTTACTTTAATATTTTATCATCATCAGCTTAAAAATGATTATTATTAGAAATTCTGTTAAGTATTAAAAAAATTTCATTTTAAATTTCATATTTTTTTTTTTCTTTAAATGTTCTCTGCTGGATTAGCATAGACTGATAGCTGGCAATATGTGAGATTTGACAGTTTAATGATAGAAATTCAAATATATTTTTATGTTTTATTACTAAACATATCGTATATATATATATAGTACTTTATATGATAAGAAACTGATCTTTAGCCTTAGGTCAAAAAAGAATTGGAGATATGACAGTCAGATATTTTTGCAGGCGACAGAGATTTTAATAACTAAAATTCATTTTAGCGATTCGAATAAAGTTTCAAAATATATATATAGACTATATATATATATATACATACAATATTTTTTGTTTTTAACATTTGAAAATTTTTAATATATCTAATTGCATAAGAAATATTGATTTAATAATTATTTAGAACGTAAATGAAGTATTTATCATTTTATAAAACAATAAAAATTAAATAATTATTAAAATATAGGTTCAAAATTGAATGTATTTTTTCATTATCCCGCTTCTTTATACAGAAAAATTTTCGAATAAAAATATAATAATCTTGTTCGAATTCTGAATGCAAGTAAAAATAATTGGTGTATATTTATTATTAAAAATTAGTCTTTGTACCTTTTCATATCCTGTATGTACAGTATATATTACTTTTATAAGAATTAGTCTACAGCTAACAATAATGATTAAAATTTACTACCGTAATGTTTATTATTGTGGTCTGGTAATCGGTTAGCGGTCTGCCAATTATTTACCATAGCATTATTACTGAAAAGCTCTGCCAGCCGACAACTGCTGTTCTGCCTGATTAATATTAATATTTTATCAACAAATAAAATATTTAGCATCTCATTATAACCCGCATTATCATGTTTACTATATTAATATAAATGCATGGAAGTTTAATAATTAAATTTTCGTTTATTAAATAACTAAAAATAACTTAAGTGTTTAAATGAATTTTAAAATAAAATATATTTTATTCTACATAAAATACCTTTGCTTTTTAAAACAAAAATTTTATCGATTTTCTTATTCATATAAACTGTCAAAATACTCAATAAGTTTGTGTGTACTACGTATTTATATCGACGTGTTGGTGTTGACATAGGTGGACAGAAAAAAAATAAATGAATATCTTTGGTCCCAACGAAACTTTATGATCAATCAAAAGGTGACATTCTAATATTAAAGAATATAATGCAAATTTAGTCATAAACTAAATAAATATAATATTAGCATAAGCTACTACAGACCGTATAAAAAAATTCTAGTTATATAGAAATAGATTAATACACGTGTAATATTAATAATTGAACATAATACTGCTAAGAATTCAGTTTTTCGTCTCAAAGAAGCACTGAACAACAACACTATTCATAAAACAAAGTTTTATTTTTCCAGGGAATGTTTTCAGTTTTATTACAAGCCATTTTATCCATTCCGATAAAAATATACAATATTAGATCATTTACATTCCTAAATTTATAAATTATAAATCTAAAGTGACGAAAAGCTATAATTAATTCAATATTAGCTAATAACTAAAAAAATATCATTTTAAGCTTTAGAAATACTTTAATGAATATTAATTATAAAGTAAGCGTAGGCTATGATAAACAGTGAGTGTTTTCTTATCTAAAAATAACACTGAATATACAGTAGGCTATATTTAAAAAATTATCTGGAAAAGAATACAAATTAAGAATGCGTTTACAAACATGCGACAAAATATTAAAAAGACTTTTTATGTATTTTCTATAACTTCCTTGAATTATATATATTCATGCAACTTGTAGAAAATATATAAAAAGCCAAAGAAATACTTTTACTTGTTATTTTTTAATATTGTAATTATTTTTTTAAATATTAAATCGAAGCGTGCGATAATTTTTCGCAACTATTATCTCAATGACAAACCGACTTTTTATGTCATAAGTACATTTTTGATCCTTATCGTAGTCAGCCTCATCTGCTAAGGAAATACACAATAAGGATCAAAAACATCTTGTAATTATATAAGTTTTTCTATTTAAAACTTTTGATGTCTCCTCATCTTCCTGTTTGCTGAGGTTTTACACTAGGGGTGGGCAACCTCCGGCCCGCGGGCCACATTATTTTATTATATTTAATACCAACGCTGTGTATACTTATATATCTGTATTTTCTCTTTTTTAAATAAATACTATTATCAGATTTGTTTTTGTTTTGGCCCGTGGCCCACCATAAATTTTTCTATACGGCCCTGTACAAAAAAGGTTTCCCACCCCTGTTTTACATCTTTTCACCATCTCAGTTTGATCCTAATACAACAATTCTTTTTTTTTCGAAGCATTTTAATTACTTTTACTAATGGCATCTGTGGGTGAGAGCAGAATTCGATTCCGTTTCACTTACTTGTTGTAAAAGGCAACTAAAAGTGGGTTCACTCTACGACCGACTGGACCGACTTCACCGACTCGACCGACCGACCGACCAATTCGAACCAGACCAATCACATTACACCGCCGACTGTTGTTGCTATGGAAACGTGACGTAGAATCGTTCAAGTCTGTCGAGTCGGTCGTACTGTGAACCCATCTTTTGTCTTCTTTTTTCAGATAGTAGCACTTTTTCTGGCAGTATCCTTTCTTTTTTTCTTGATACATCTATATATTTTATTCACTTCATTTTTCACAAAGTTAAGAATAAGCAAAAATGATCTCTCTCATAAAAAAGTTACTTTTTGTACTGAGGATTAAATTTTTTCGATCGCAAAGTTGCAATATCAAGCAATTTACATATTCCAACCAATCCAGTAGCGTAAAAAGGAACCAAGGAACATTATGATCGAATTGTAATTGTAAAACTTCCCTATTAGAAAGAAAAATTTGTGATTGTTATCTAAATAAAAACATCATTATTTTTAAACAAGTTTTTTATTTTTATTAATTTTATTCGAAAAAATAATTATTTCATTGGAAAATAATTTCATATTTATTTCACTTATCAGCATTTCATCATCAGCAAAATTAAATCATTACTAGATCACTAAGCTGAAAAGTGTAAGCATATCATAGATGAAATACATAGCTTCTTCATTCAATATTTTCCGATGGGTATTTAAACACACCAAGACATTAGAAATCTGTCAAGTTCCAATTCCGGGATTATGATATTCTGATTGAATAAATGTTTTTGCTCTGATGTTACCTCTTTGCATCGAACGATAAGTAAAGATGCAAAAACGTAATTTTCAATAGATAGCAAAGATATTGTTTCAATCAAGAATTAGGTGATTTAGAAATTGCTACTGATATTTAGCAATAACGTCAGATGAATTCCATTATGAAATCACTAAATATTAAAAAGTGTTAATACAATCTATATTAGGGGATGTTATAAACATAGCGTAACGCAGAAAACACTAATCACCCTGATCTCTCCCTCCTATGGAACGAATAAGCAGGACTAATATAGAATAGGATTCTATATTAGCCCTGTCACGGATAGATCTAATAATCATTACTGATTGAAAAATAGTGTTACAAATACCTAATTTACTATTATATTGCTTAAATCTAGTCCACTTTTAAATAATCAAGTTCAAACTATATTCATCTGAACTTTATATGTCCTTACTTGCAAATGATGGAAGAGAATACCAGTACATATACATAATTTTAATAACTTTTGGGCATAGAATTCCCTCCATGCTCTCAATATTGCTCGTTAGTTGAGTGACATCCTGTATAATTCCTATTGATTTTTTTAAGAATAATTTTATAACTTATCTAAACCCTAGCTAGTTAGCCGGGAATTTTTGGTTCATAATGCAATTTATAATTGCTAACTGTTAGCCAAAGTGCCGACGTCATTGTCATGACGTCGGCACTTTGATTAGTTTATTATAAATATGGTTATGATTTATTTATTACAGTACTTAGAAATTTTATCTAATTAGCTCTTTGTGTGAATTTTCATATTGTTTTAATCAATATACCATGTTACTATGACGATGATATCATTAATGAAGTTGAACATTGATGCTATTTTATAATCCACCATGTATTTATATATATTAAAAATGGAAGAAAGGGGAAAAAATCGAATAGTATGTATTTCATTATAAAATCAAATATATTTCAAACATTAAGTTTTTTAATTATATAATATATAGAAGCCGATGTTGAGACGATGTATAAAAATCGATGGTATTCAGCATTATCCAAGAATTTTATTGGAGTGATGATGACATCGTCATGACATCATAAACTGATATTATCCGATGTTGAGACGATGTATAAAAATCGATGGTATTCAGCATTATCCAAGAATTTTATTTGAGTGATGATGACATCGTCATGACATCATAAACTGTATATATTTGTGACATCCTATTGACACATTTATCATATTACTTATTAATTTGAGATGATATTTGTGATATCATCTCAAATTCGAACAAAAATCTGAAAAAATTAAACATGTATTTTCCTAATGACTCCAAATTGCTCCAATTCACCGGACAATTTGGACTCAGGTCGTCCGACTTAATCGTAGTATTATAGAAAGACAGTATGCATTTGATCCCGATAAATCAAATGATATGAATAAATAAGAAACAGACAAAAGATGCACAACTAACTTTCAATTTTATTTATATAGATAAAAAAAATAAATTTTTTTGTAGCTGAAAATGTTTTGTTTCAAAATATCCATATTTTGCTACTAGGAAAAAAACGTAAAATTTCATCACTGATATACAGTATGCAAATAACGCATTATGTCTATTAGAAACATTTTCCATGATTTGCATAAGGATTTTTTTAGAACTTACGGGATTTAAAAACCTGCCATTTCCTCAAATTTGGTCCATATTTGTAGTCGAAAGTTTTAAGTCTGTTCTGGGGAGTAGCAACTTTTTATTTTATTTTTAATGAAATCTAGAACATCGGCTCAAAGTCATTATTGACTTGTATTGGCTTTTTAAACAGATACCGATTCCTGCTGAAAGATTCAACTTGTCAATTTTTATTCTTCTTTTTAAAATGTTAATGTCGAAGGTAATATTATTTAGGATTTAGCTGTCTTCAGAACATCAGCAATATAATTTTGGATTTGGTCTTGACTGCTTGTTCACAGAAATGCCGTTCTGACAGGTCTTTATTAGAAATTTCAGCCCAATCCATGAAATAATTAAATAATGGTGTGCGCTTAATACCTATTTGTGTCGCTCAAAGATTTCTTTATGATTCCGAATATACTCTATAACATTTGGCGACTATAATATTCTTTAATTATAAAAATTCTTTTTTTGATGATTGATATGAAATGATTGTTTATGGTATAGCGTTGAAGAGCTTTATATCTTTTAACTATCTTTTCATTTTCTGCTTTATAATCAGCATTTGAGGCTCTAAAAACATAAATATTTAATTTAAAAATTAGACCCTTAACTTTTAAATTCCTCTTTCAATATCCTACTTATAATTTTCTGAGACATTATCGTTTATAAGGAGGCTTTTTATTACTTCTTTGCTGTATGTATTCGTTAAAGCTACATGCCAGACAATATAATAAGCAGGTTCGTAATGCCTGATATGTATTTGCAATGCTTTCAACATGTGCGATATTCGTGTATTGCATAGATGACCACTTCTATCCCTATCGTAAATAAAACCCATCTTCTTGTATCTATTAATCATATCCCGAATGAAAATTTGAATATAACCCGATTACTTTATATTGCAATTTGTATGTTATTGTATGTCAGCGAGCTTTTGTTTATTCTTTCATATATTCTCTTATAATTTCAGCTCTTAAAGATTATATCATCTGGATTATGACTTTAACCCAGATAATATAATCCAAATATCCAATACTGTATTCAAAAATAATATAATGGGTTACATCAAAAGTAAGTAAATTAAGAAAGCAAAACTTCGTACAGAATCACCATAATTATTTTTCTTGTTTCTATTTAATACTGTTATTTAATTAAATAAGTTCTAATTTAATTAAAATTGTTTAAGAAAATAAAAAGTCTAAACCAGTAATGAATAATAATTTGAACAAAGAATATTTAGTTTAAATAATAATATTGTTGAACTTATATCTAAAAATTTTTAATGTATTTCTAAAAAATATCTGAATAAAATATACAAATTAAAAAAATAGTAACTGAAAATTATATTTGGATATATAAAAAACACATTCCGGAAAACTAATTATCTAATTCTCGAACATGATCTCCTATTTTAGAATAATTAAAGATGCGAGAATAAAATGGATTTCATTAAAGTTATTTTCAATGGTACCAGTTCTTTACTGAATTTCATAAAAAATTTATCAAATAGTTATTAGGGTAAGACATTAAAAGTTGAAATTTCTTCCATTTTTAAAGCTACAAGATCGATTGCCTTTTGTCATTAAGATCATTTACTATAGCTAGACTTTTCTGCCAAATTTCATAAAGATCCGTTAATTAGCTCAAAAGATATTAAGAAAGTAACTTATGTTTGAATGCCTGCTATTTTTAAATAATTGAAATTACAGGATTAAAATATGCAGAGTACGAGTCGCCTTTAATGGCAGAAATCTCTACCGAATTTCATGAAAAATACTAATCAATTTAAATTATTAGTAAGAAAAGATATATTATTAGCGTGATGATTTTATAAGTCTCACTTTTCTTTCTAAAGTAGCTAAAACTGAAAACCGTATCTGATATTAGCACTTTGTATTGACAGCTTTTCTAGAAAATAATATAGTCAGTTTTTATAAATGATTCAAATTTCATTTACCAATAAATATGTTTTAAGTAATAAAGTTCTGAAAATTAATCCTCTTGTTTTTTCTTATAATGTCTGCCATTTTGAAATGATTGAAGATACAAGATCATATGTAGTATACATGATAGCGTGACATCAAAGGCTACCGTTACTTTTGTAGACTTATTGAGTTTTATAAAAATCTACTAACTGATTTAAAAATTATTAAAGGAACATATAAACAAATGATATAAAATATTCAATAGTTTAAAAGTAAAAAAAATTACTGTATTCTCTATTTTCCGTCGGCTTCAAAACTGTTTCTGTTATTGACTATCCATCTATCAATCATGCTTTCCGAGAATGACTGAGAAACCTTAACTATTTTTTAGTCTCTGAACCAGAACGATTATTTTTATTCTACATTTGTTCTTTTATTATTACTTTTTTGCAAGAAATTTTTTTTGTCTTGGATGATTTACTCTGAAACATCACAAACATCACATATAAATTTATATGTGATGTGTATATGAATATGATGACCGTTATAAATAATTAACTACAGTAATTTTTTTTACTTTTAAACTATTGCATATTTTATATCATTTGTTTATATGTTCCTTTAATAATTTTTAAATCAGTTAGTAGATTTTTATAAAACTCAATAAGTCTACAAAAGTAACGGTAGCCTTTGATGTCACGCTATCATGTATACTACATATGATCTTGTATCTTCAATCATTTCAAAATGGCAGACATTATAAGAAAAAACAAGAGGATTAATTTTCAGAACTTTATTACTTAAAACATATTTATTGGTAAATGAAATTTGAATCATTTATAAAAACTGACTATATTTCTAGAAAAGCTGTCAATACAAAGTGCTAATATCAGATACGGTTTTCAGTTTTAGCTACTTTAGAAAGAAAAGTGAGACTTATAAAATCATCACGCTAATAATATATCTTTTCTTACTAATAATTTAAATTGATTAGTATTTTTCATGAAATTCGGTAGAGATTTCTGCCATTAAAGGCGACTCGTACTCTGCATATTTTAATCCTGTAATTTCAATTATTTAAAAATAGCAGGCATTCAAACATAAGTTACTTTCTTAATATCTTTTGAGCTAATTAACGGATCTTTATGAAATTTGGCAGAAAAGTCTAGCTATAGTAAATGATCTTAATGACAAAAGGCAATCGATCTTGTAGCTTTAAAAATGGAAGAAATTTCAACTTTTAATGTCTTACCCTAATAACTATTTGATAAATTTTTTATGAAATTCAGTAAAGAACTGGTACCATTGAAAATAACTTTAATGAAATCCATTTTATTCTCGCATCTTTAATTATTCTAAAATAGGAGATCATGTTCGAGAATTAGATAATTAGTTTTCCGGAATGTGTTTTTTATATATCCAAATATAATTTTCAGTTACTATTTTTTTAATTTGTATATTTTATTCAGATATTTTTTAGAAATACATTAAAAATTTTTAGATATAAGTTCAACAATATTATTATTTAAACTAAATATTCTTTGTTCAAATTATTATTCATTACTGGTTTAGACTTTTTATTTTCTTAAACAATTTTAATTAAATTAGAACTTATTTAATTAAATAACAGTATTAAATAGAAACAAGAAAAATAATTATGGTGATACTGTACGAAGTTTTGCTTTCTTAATTTACTTACTTTTGATGTAACCCATTATTTTTCTTTGTTTTCTAAATACTCTGCATAAAATGAACAATAAAATTAATCTAAGTACAGTATTTAAATATTATAAAGTAGAAAAAATATACAAAATTTATTATTTCGCGTTTATTAATTTGACAAAATCTACAAACAAATAATTGCTCTTAGTTTTATTCTCTTACTTGTAAATATTATAAAGTAGAAAAAATATACAAAATTTATTATTTCGCGTTTATTAATTTGACGAAATCTACAAACAAATAATTGCTCTTAGACATTCTTCTTGGATATACAATAAATACATAATATCAGTTCTAACATCATTAAATACGCACAGACAGAATAAAAATTCTTAAAATCAATGAATAATAAACATAAAAGTAATATTTAAATATTCTTTTTTCTTTTATAAATTTTAACGTTAAAGGAAACTTATAAATTTTTAAAATTTTAATTTTATAATTTATGGCTTACTAATGATAGTAAAATCGGGTTACTTTGGAATTTGACAAAATGCCAATTAATTTTTTTTTTCATATAATGAATATTTTCAAATTATTTTAATCTTCAATAATCATTTTAATAACTATATTACTTGCCAATTAATTTTTTTTTTCATATAATGAATATTTTCAAATTATTTTAATCTTCAATAATAATTTTAATAACTATATTGTATTGTACTACTTTCGAAATTACATTTTAAATTAGTTTTCCAAAAAATAGATTGAGAATTTTCTAAAAATTATTTTATAGGCCCTATAGATTTTTGATATAACTTATTATTCCAAGACCAACATTTCTATGTTGGTCCCGCCTTGCTTTTTTTAATTTTTTTACTAGACTACCTATTTTCTATATCGTCATCTTTTAATTATTAGAATATAATGCATGAAATTATTAAATCCCAAAATAGGGTAGATAGTTCGCTTTCTTAAACTATTAAACTTTGAGAAAGTAAGCTTATTAAATAATAATATTTTTTGTATAAATAAATGTATTCACTTTACACCAGAAATTTAAGTTCATTCTGTGTATATATTATCGGGCATCATTTTGTTACACTTGAAAAATGCAGCATGCCATTTTGATGACCATTGCTGATCACAGCTGCTTTTGCATTAGATGAATTCGATTATTTTTTAGTTTATTTCATTAAATTTTCAAAAATTATTTTTTAGTTTCAGGTTTAAGTCTGTAAATAAACCTTTTTAATAATTGGAGACAACTGAATTGTTCTGCCCAGATTCTAGGATCCCTGACTTATTTAAGTTTAAAACATTGAAAATACATTATTGGTCTTAAATTACAGTATCAGAACGTCAAAATACGAATCATTTTCCATATCAGACTTTTCCTTTTTGCACTCATTAAATAACTTTATCATCAGCAGTTGTATCTTGAATCTATAAAAGAGCATTGAGCTGGCATCCATTTCTCAACCAAAATCCAATATTCCTAACTAAATGAATTATTCACACTCCATAAAAATGTCTATTATTTAGATCAAATTTGCTTTTTGTTGCGAATAAGATCCTTTTTCCAAAATTTAATTTTTCATTTGCCTATATAAATTTATTATTTATTTACCAAATTCTCAGTTCTGTTTTAACAGTCTTTTTAAAAATAAATAGTTAATTTAAAGATTAGAAGAAAATTGTAAAATATATTCTGAGAATTAGCATTATTTTTAAAGTTAAAAATAAATAAATCTACACTTAAATTAAGGCAAATTCTATATGTAGATAGCTCTGATCCCAGTTGCTTTGTTCTAAACAAAATACAGTAATTGAAAAACGTGAGTGCGGATACAAATTAGATTATCTTTCTTTTTTGATTCTGTTAAATTTTAAAAGCAGTATAATTTCAACTTCAATGATAGTTTGAATGAAATTTTCTCGAATTATTCCTGTAAAACAAACCAGGATTTAAAATAGATTTAACCTCAAATGACGGTTTGATATGATGGGAAGGAGAAAAAAGCCAAAAATATTTAAAAATTTATAACAGACAGATTTGAAGAAGATTGTGTTTTTATTCTTTATTTAGAAGTGAAACTGGAAAAATACTAGTTTAAATATGTTTCCATTCATATTATATATGAAACTATAGTTTTACTATGAAATTTCACGCTGATATTTCGTAAAATGAAAAATAGAAATTCGATTTTATAAAAATGAATCAATCTTGATACTTATTGAATTTTTTCTTTAATTTTTCTCTGTTTAGTTTACGAATATGATTGCGATTGGAACTACACTACATTATATATATATATATAGTAAATTATTTAATAAAGTAAAATCTATAGATAAATAAATATGTCCACATTAGAATTGTACATTTTATTTTTTATACAAGCAAAGTTATACTATAAATATATTTAAGTTTATCACAGAAATCATGAAGTTATATATATAACTTCATGATTTCTGTGTTGTTCATCTGTAATTCGATTTTCTCACATAATAAGGATTTTTATTTTGATGAAATATTTCGGATAATTTCGGTTGTACGATATTGGAGCAAGTTATTCGAGTTGGGACTATTGAATTATCGATTGATACATGGTTATTAAGTTATGGTTTCGGAATTATTTTCAAGAAGCAGAACATTTCTGTGATTTGTATTGGTAAATTCTTATATTTAATTTACCGTTTCAAACAGATGCAGAATTATCACGGATTAATATGTCGTGTTACATTCAATCCGTGTTAATAAGGTTTTAATTAAGAAATCTAAATTAATTGATTTAAACATCCACTTAATTTAAGAACTAGAATAAAGATAAAACATAAATGAATTTATTCAAAGAAAAAATAAATGGATTAGCAATTATTTCATTAAATTTACATCGATAGTTATAAAATTATTAAAAAAGTTTACTATTTATTTATATTTATAAAAAGGCCTAATAGTTTATATTAATATATTATTAATGATAAACTGTTAGATTTTGTCGTCGACATACCTATTATATAATTTAATATGATTACTTATATATGGTAAGACTTGTTCTCTGTGTCTAACAACCATATATATAATTATATATAAATATATATATATATTTTTATGAGAGAGTGAATCGATATGTTTATCTTTCCATCAAAATTATTAAAGTCCAAGGAATTCTTTCTGGATTCAAGCTATATGTAATCGATATCATTTAGATGTAGTAAACTCAAAATGTCTGCATTGTATAATTTATAAAAATAATTTCAATAATGTACTTCTACTAAGTGAATAGTTGACAATAAATTTAATAGTAAAATCAGAGAACAGCATCATTATTTTCGTTCTTCTTTTTATTACATTCTAAAATTAATTCGACTTGAAATATGTTTTGACTATTAAATATAAAGTCGAAGCAAAATTTACAATTTATTTTCCATATTCAATAATAAAAGAAAAAAAAAATTGCTTTTATTCCTCGATGACCATAGCATAAAGAATTGCTTTTTTATTCTCTAACTTTTCTATTGTCGATACGTTAAAGAGGATTTCATTGTTGATCCCATCATCTTTTTTTCGATAAAATTCAATCATATTTTGCCTTTTCTGTTTATTTTTGCAGTAGTTTTTCCAGTTAACATTCTTATTATAGTATATAGAATGGTTTCCTACATTAAATGTTTAAATATCATACATAATTAAAATGATAAATTATATATATAGTAAAATATATTATTTTGGAAGGAATAATGCTTTCACAATAAAAATATTTTACTGAAACTTTAATAAAATTAGAACAAATTTGTTTATTCATATACAGTATTACTTGTAAAATGAATTGGCTGTCGGTTTGAATTATTTATTTACAAATTTAATTCTTGATCTAATCTATTTAATTTGATTGAAATGTTTCATTTAAAGATGTGATTTATTGCGGTTTTATCTTTTAAATTATGTATGGTATCTGGCGAATCGATTTTAATTTGCATATATTAAACTTACATTTCATTTGTCTTTCGAAAGAAAATAGAGTGTAATCTGTTAAAATTAAGTAAAAACAAATAATTTTAAAATTAAAGAACCTCTTTATTTATCATCATGCTATTTAACTATTTAAAAAAATGAATAATTAAGCTTAATTTATATTCTTTCATACATCAATTTATGGCACACTTCTAGGCGTAAGATAAAAACATGGACAGTCTGTGTGCGAAGAAGCATTAGTTAAGAAATAAATGGACAAGCACCAATTTTTGGTTACACCATTAATTACATCTTTCGTAACAACTTTCATAGTGATAAGCTGAAAAGAACCCTGTGTATATTCATATAAACTAATCCAAATTTCTGTATATATACAGTATAAATAAATACAACTTTTACAAAATGGCAAAGGATATAATTATAATTTACACACACATATATAAGTTACTAATAGGAAATACAAAAAATGGCTGCAATTAAAGCCATATTAGCTCGTAGGCAAAACGTTCAAGTGATGGATTGTCTAACGTTACTCGACACCTAACTAATAAAAAATAATAATAATTTAGAAAAACAATCTAAATCTAGACTCCTGGTTACCGATGGTAAAAACGCTATGACACAATTCAAGTTATTTTCTAAAGTTTACATATAAGGTATTTGTTGTTCGTATTTTGCCTTATTTATACACAAAAACAATACAGCAACTATGCGACTAGATTAATTTTCTTTTTTTTTCTCTCTCTTTTTCTTTTAATGAACCACATTGGGAGTCTTTATATTAAGACCCGTATTTTAAAAAACCTGTAAAAGCAGACAGTTGGAGGGACAAATTGTTCTGGACTAAATATATCCATCACGTGGGCATTGGCTATCCGGGACCAGATTAAAGCTGGGACGACAAAAATAGTTAGCCGATGAGGGGGGTTCTGGTGCCGTCGTTTCCATCTTCAAAAGCGCTGCCACGGTGGGTCCACAGAAGTTTTACTGAGTCTTCGCTGGGAAAAATCGATCAACGCTTGAGTTTCAGTCAATAAAAAATTCATGATGGTCTTATACAAGAAAGAAGGAGAGAATAAGCTCGTTTATTTAATGTTCTAGTCTACATAAACAATGAGCAACTTCTGTTAACGGAAAATCATCAAAGAGATTAAAGCACTGAGTATTTTAACTGTACAATAAAGAAATTATGAAACACAGTAATGGTTTTTTGTTTACATAAATATACTGTATTCTTATTTTCAAAGTTTAATATATCATTTTTATTTATGGTTATAAACCACGAGTAAAAATGTCACGTTTTGATTACCATGGATTGCCTCATGTTTTCTCTTTATTTATAAATGATATAAACAAAAAACGTGAGAAAATTGATTTATTATTATATTTTATCAAAATTAATGATAAAATATCGAATTTTACAAGAAATAATTTAAAATTCTAGTATATTTCGCGGTATTATATTTATTTAATTTGCTAGAACTCATAATACAGTAAATGCATTCTCTAAACCGATTTAATTGCGATATTAAGCTAACAGGACTTATTACTGATCCTTCTCGATTTAACTAAAATATAATTATAAAATTACCATTAATATATTCTCTAACTGCATTGTTGCTCATGGACAATTTCGCTCTAGAAGTTATCATCAGCATTGACACGTTTGATAACACTAGCGGAAAGAATTTTTGTTTATTTTATTTTTTTAACTTTCTTGTAGTTAAGACCATTCATGCATTCATTTATTAATACAATAAGTATCAAAGTAATTTATCATGTAAATATTACTTAAAAGTTATAAAAACATTTTATCTTTTTTATTTGATCTTATGGAAATAAGAGCGATTAAATGAATTTAAAATTTCAAACAAAAACTTCTTATCGCAAATACGCCTTCTGTAATTTTAAAAGAAATTTGTTAGATTACTTAAATATAAAATTTTGTTTGTATACGACTAACAAATTAAATTATAGAGAATTTTTTTTTCCTTGTTCGGATCGTATTTTTAATCTTTTAAAGAGATATGCGAAATTTTTTTCTTGTTTTTGTATCAGTTAACTGTAAATAAAATTTCTTTTTTTTAACTAATTATTTTTGTTTTGAGTGTAATTAAATTAGCAGAAGCTTTTCTTCTTTTCTGCGAAAATTTCTTTAAAATCTTTTCTGGAGTTTAAATAATTTTTGTAGGAAAAAACTCGATAGATTTCCTGAAATGAGATTTTTATATCTGTTTACGAATTATGACTAAACAGATAATTCAATTAAAACTGGAAGATAATCTGGAATAAAAACACCGCTCCATTCATAGAAATTATCAAAATTACTTCTGATAAAAACTTAATTTAAATTTACATGAAAAAATATGTGATGATGACGATTAATTTGGAAACCGATATAATTTAATTTATTTCTCTGAAAATTCGTGAAAGCTCTCTTAATATTTTCTTCCATTTTGAAAAATATTTCTTCTTATAAATAATTAACTACATTTGATTATATAGTATAAGATTAATGATGATAATTATCGGATGATAGAAAAATTTTTAATGCACGGTGAAAAATAAATTAATATTTTTCTTTTTCTGTAGTTTAAAACAAATTTAAATACTGTATTTAAGGTAAAATTACACGAAGGTTATCGATTTCTATTAAATTAACTTTCCATTTTGGTGTTACTATTACATTTTTCGATCGAGGAACATTACTAAACGTGCTTGGTTTGTTTATCCTGAGAAAAGCAATTTCCGGTATTAGGCCTATATTAATAAATAAAAAAACTAAACCTTAAACAACTCACAGTTTATGTTGAATATCGTTTCCTTGCCATCCAAGTTTGTTAGTAATGTGCCTATACGTTTTGTGTACTCTACAATGGCAAGCGGTAACCACCACTACTACGATTAGACATGCACCAGCTAGAGTTGCTGCGGCTATGTATATATTATGCAGATGATCTAGGGGCACGCTGACAGGTCCTACTGTGTCTGGTCCGCGATGAATAGATGTGTCTTCCACGGTACGAGATAAAGGTTGGGCAGGATAACGGTCTGAAAGTTAAATGAAAACCGTACAAGACGTCGAAATCGTAAAATAAATCTTATACAGATTTAAACAACATCGAATTTACCTTCGCAACTATCTCCAGTATAACCAGGACGGCAAGAACAGAAGAATGAATCTAAGCTTGGCCAGCAACTTCCACCATTTTGGCATGGATTAGGATAGCAAGGATCGTAGTGTTGAGTACAGCCTGGTGCTAGAGATTATTTTCATTTCATTCAATTTTCAAAATGTTATCTTAAAAACAATTTAATATAACGAGACTTACCGTTATAACCAGGATGACAGATACAGCTGTAATTATTCCCTCTATCGACACATTGAGCTGGAGAAGGGCAAGGATTTGGCTGGCAGAGATCTAGTTTGATTTGACAACGACGACCTTGATATCCTGGCCCGCAATGACATCTGTAACCAGCAACTAAATCTTCGCAAACACCCCCATTAATGCATGGACTAGAATCGCATTCATCATATTCAAATTCGCAATGATCTCCTCCGTAACCTAAAAGCAAAGGAAGTGATCAAAGTTATCGTCATGCAATAGAATTAATGTAGAAATAAAAATTTTCTGAGAATGAAAAACTTTTAAGGATAGAAGAATAAAAACTTAGATAACAATTGACAGTTGCAGAGAAGCTCCGATTAATATAATATCTATCAAGAAAAAAACAATGTGTGAAATAGGAGGTTCATATGTCAAAAACAGCAGCGAGAAGACAAGTGTGACATAAAAAAACTCATTGTCTGAGTCATGTAGTAACTATAGTCAAGGTGATCTATTAGTTTTATTCAGTCTTTGTCATGGCAAAATCCGACATCGAAAAAAGAAAGATCGATGGAGTTAACTCCTTTAAAGACTTCCCACTGATATCGAACTCACCAGGCAAGCAATAACATTTATAAGTTCCTACACCATCTTCACATACTCCATGTATACAAGGATTGGATACACACTCATCCATATTCGTTTCGCAATCTCGCCCAGTATATCCAGAAGTACATTGGCATTTATACCAAGTTTGGTTCCCTTGGCACACACCATTATTGAGACACGGTCTACGGTCACATTGGTTTAGCATCTCTTCACATTTGGTTCCGCTATAACCTGTAAATTGATTAATTAAATTAATATAACAACATCTAAAATTATCGATACAATTGTTAAAATGATAAATAAATTACCATGTGGACATAGACACTGATAAGTATTTCCATTTAATCCTTCAGTAATATCGACGCAGAAACCACCATGGAGACATGGATTATCATAACAACCATCTCTTTCTTCGCAATATCTTCCTACATAACCTGGACAGCATTGACATGTGAAAACAATCTGAAAATACAGATTTTTTTTATGTTTTGTTATAAAATTTGTCAGAAAATTAACTCCAACAATCTTTTCACCGATTAAAAGTAGCATAGTGAAATTTTTTTATTTTGGTCACCTCTTTAACTTCGATCCTTACTCTATCTTATATGTAATTAAAAAAATAATAAGTATTTTATTAGAAAACAAAATAGGTACGATTTCCCCATATATTTTAACTGTATGTTCTACAGAATTGATAAAAATATCATTTATATCATTTCTAAAAATTGTTGTTTTTCAACTTAGCGCTCTTATCCGATCCATGAAAATAAAAATATGAAAAAATTCTTTATTAAAGAAGTATAAAAAAGAAAAACAGGTTGTAGTTGACTGTTCCAGCTAGCGCTAGTAGCTATAAGAACGAATGTCGAAAGATTCGATTAAAGTGTAGGCGGTACGACAACAATCCGATAGCGCAATGCGAAAGAGTTAAACAAAATCAATTACCAGGACACAGAATGCACATAAGCAATAAAGCACAGCCAATACAGTACTGTAGTTACAAATTTTTACGTAATATGTAACTGAAAGTCATTTGGTCAGCATACGATTCCGAAAACGTTTGAAATTTAATAGCGCTATTATGGAAAAATATAACACGAATTATCCACCATATAATAAATAATTGCGCAAAACTATAAATTATAAACATTGGCGTCAAATGAGATTAAAGTCTGTTTTTCTAAACAGGCTTAAGAGATTTAAACAAACTTAGAATTATTTTTAAACGGATAGAAAACTCGCGTATTTCTTGCCATCTTTTTATTTTCTGATTAGTTTTGGCCAAGATCGAACTAAATTTCGCATGGTTATCTCCATTTTCACGTTGATATTCTAGTAATAAAAGATAGAAATAAAAGACAATTTTCGTCTGAATTTTTCTGAAAACTAGACTTTATAATTTAGTAAAATTTTAGTAATTCGTACTAATAAGACCTAAAATATAAACCGAAATAATAATAATAAAAAAAAAACGAATTACAGAATATAATTAACATAAATGTAAATATTTTCAATCCGTAGGTCGTTAAAAAAACAAATTTATTCTCAATTCCCCAATATCGGATAATGATAGAAAATAAATATGACGAATAATAATATTATAAATAATTAATGAAGGATTTAATAAATTATTTTAATGTTTTTTTAATGGATGAAAGAATATAAAACTGTCAGATTTTGTATTCACGATACTGATTATTTATTAAAAAAACTAAGTGCTATAAAAAAGGAAATCTTATGAAAATACCGTATTTATATTCGAAACAAAATTGAATTCAATATAAATTAAATGTCATAATTGAGAAATAAGATATTTTAATTTATTTCTTAACCTTTAATGATATACACATTTTACCATTTATTTTAAAGAAATTAAGAAGAGAAAAAAAGACAATCAGAATTATAGAGAATAAAATTAATAAGAGTTTATTTTAAATAACAAACGAATGTCAATATTATAAATAAGTAATCTTGTATTTTCCTATTATTGTAAACAAACAAGAAAGGTGTCAACAAAGCTTTTTTGAACAAGTAAATCTTTATTAATGGCATATATTGTAGTAGTCGAAACATTTTTATAATCTTCGAAAAATATTATTTAAAGCTATGTATCTCAAGCTCGGTATATTAAAAAAAAAAAAAAAAAAAAAGCAAAAAGTTCTATATAGGTTTTTAAACAGGTATATCGTATGGCCAAGTCCACGCGAAATATCTCGATTTCTACGCTCTTACGGAAAATTCGATAGTTGTCTATTTGTGGATCGCATATTTCAAAAACTACAAAAGTTAACTCACATTTTTTTTTTTTTCATTTTTTGGCAGCATACACTGAAATTTTCGAGAAAGTCTTGGTTTTTTTCCCATTTGAAACAAGAAAATCGAGATATTTTGCCTAAACTTCGGATCGAAATTCCTAATCTTTTATTTTAGGAATTTCCATCCGAATTTTATGGAATATATCTTATATTAAAATTATGCCAATGTAATTTTTGTGTTATGTGATTACGCTTTAAAACTTTTAATTTCTGCAAAAATCTATACAGATTTTTTCAATTTATTTAGTTTTTAAAAAGGACATAAAGGCTTATGTAATATCATAAAAATTAACAGAGAAATTTTTAATAAATTATTTTATTTTTTATTAAATAAAAGACTAAATCCAATTTTATTTCCACAAACTGAATTAATTAAAAAATTTTAAGTACTATAAGCTTTTAAAGTAAAATGGTCATTGTTTTTGTTTACTTACGTGAATTCCACTAAAGTTTTAAAAATGGATTCAGAAAAGAGTAGAAGTAAAGAAAATAAACATAACGTGAAAGAGAAAATTAAGCAAATTACAGTACTTAGGAATTTCCATCCGAATTTTATGGAATATATCTTATATTAAAATTATGCCAATGTAACTTTTCGATTTTTGTGTTATGTGATTACGCTTTAAAACATTAAATTTTTAAAATATTATAGAAAAATTAATTTTTTTTTAGTTTATCTTTTTTGTCTTACGAAGAATAAACGAAAAATTGATTTTTTAATACAATAAAGAGCATGAAAATTTTTAATGTGCCAAATAGTATTTTTACGTTCAGAAAATCTCAATTTATTCTTAAAAAAAATTTTATTTCCTCCTCTTCAGTTTTGGCAGAACAGAATTTTTTAAGCAGAAAACAAAAAAGTCAGAAACAAGATTCTAGTTGTTTCTTTATCTAAACAAGAGAATAAAAATTGTAAGATCTTGACATTCAGAAAATTTTCTATATGTGAAAGCAATTTCACTTATAGTATAACATTACTTATTTACGAAACTTTAGAACGGATTTTTTTTTTTTTTTTCAACGAAAAGAACTTCTCTTTCTTTTTGTTTCATAATTAGCTAATTTTTAAAAATTCTTTTTACCTCGTATCGTTTATCTTACAATGTTTTTATAAGAATAATCGATTTCTTTAATAAAGTCATGTATTTTAGTTTTCAGAAGCCCAATTATCAATATATATTTTTTTTTATTTCTTTAAACTTCCATTTCTACTTGTATCGATTACTTAAATAAAAAGGAGTTTTGAGACATTAAATTAAGTTAAAAATTAAAGAGTAATATCGTAAAAAAATCTATCAATAACGTAAAGAGTTTTTATTTGTTAGTCCAAATTATTCTGTTTGTTCATTTACTATTCTTTATTTTGAAGTGATACAAAGGAAACTTTTTAGAAGCGCTATTTATTTATAACCCACTGTCAAAATTTTTCTTTAAACACACATTCTATCAAATAACTGACATACCTTATATATTCTTGGCATGGCTGTAAACAACTCGACTGGAAAATACTGGATGAGTATAATCTTATTTAAAGTTTAGTTGACAAAAACAAAAAAATATAAAACCAACTATTCTAAGATAATCGAGGAAAGATAACATTAATAGCGTAATTTATATAATTTATAAGAATATTAAAGCACCCTTTAGGATAACAATTAGTGTTATACAATTTTGAAAATAATTAATTTTTATAACATTTTCCGACTTCCATGTAGAGATTTTTAACTGGATTCGAGACAAACTACAGTATAATGTTAACTCTTTCCTATTTACACTATGCTATGTAGAATTAGCATACTCTATACAGAACAGAATTAATGCTACACAGCACACCTGTAGAGATATACTGTAGTATTATATACAGATTACAACTGCATTCAAACAGAAGACATTTATAGGGAATAGATATTTTTACGCATAAAAATGCTTATTTTAAAATTTATATTCTGTAATTTTGAATTAATTATTTGCTCTTTTATATGTTTATAAAATATTCACATAACCTATTCTTTAATAATGGACTCGCTTTAACTGATAATAAAATTTATATGGAGTGACATAAAGTCATATTTAATCATTTTATTAGGATTAAAAGAAAGTTAAGGAAAATCTAAGATGCATACGTATGAGCTTGTTAAGAAAAATAAAAAAAAATATAGCGGTATATTTAGATATAGAAATATTTCTATTGTAAACAGGTGAAACATCAACATAGATAATGTACTTAAATAGAAAAAAAAAAAAAGATTCGCGAGTTACAAATGTAGATGTTTTTCAGTTATACGAAAATTTACATTTATTCTTCGAAATTAAAATATCGTATCGCATATTTCTGAAATTATGATTAAAAATTAGACAAGAATGATATTTTTTAAAACGTGTCCAAATTTTGTAGTCATAGAAGAGAGAGGTTGGTAAAAACCAACATTTTATAAAAAAAATAATAACAATAATTAACACAACACTGTATAAGAAAAAATCGTTAAAAAAGGCAAGAAAAAGTAAGTCCATACTTGAACATTTTGACATTAAAATAGGAAGCTTGTTAAGACAAAACAAAGAAAAAATGATATCATTATGTATGCTATACATTTGTTTAAGGGAATACTTTTTTAAAACACTTGATTTTTATTGAGATAAATTTATTTCATTATGGAAAAAATCATGCAACAAAAAATTTGGCATATTTATCATGTAAAGGAGAATATCTTCAACAAATTATATAATTTTATAAAATTGTGAATATAAGATGATAAATTTCTCCATAATATTTTATCGTTATTAAGTCTCGAATTACACATTATGCATTTTAATTAAACCATTATCTACGTTAAGCGAGTGTCCAATATAAAAAATTTCACCGTAAACATGATAATTTATTATTAAAGATAACATTACGACTTAATATTTATAGTTTCATTAATATTTAAATCATTTTTAAATAATTCTGGATAAAACGCAAAAGCAATTTTTACGGTATAAGTATTATTTCTATATGTTTCCTTAACTAAGCAACATTTTTTAATGAATAAAACACACCTTTGAAGAATCGATGACGCAAACTCCTCTACCAGAACATGTTTCGGCTCCAGGTAATCGAATGCATTCCGAACTACTGACTGTAACATTTAAAGTCCAAGAAGCCGTGCAGTTGATTCCCGGTATTGTGGCTTGAACTATAAGAAAATTGATTTTTATAACAAATCTATTCCTATTTAGAAGCTTTTGTGCTACGGACTTTGCACGCAAAAATTCAATTGTGCCATACGCGGCTAACGTTACTCGGTCTACCAGTTAAATATACCTTCACTAATGCATATTAAACAGATAGTAATTATAGCAAAAACACGTTTTTGTATTCCTTAATAAAAAACTATTAAATTATTTACATAATTTTATTAAAACGAATTAATATAAAATAAACAGCGAAAGAGAATTAACTCGGAGAAAAATATTTCAGCTTTTCTACCCGGATGGATCGTTAGTTCTTTTCTGTCGTTAAAAATAATCTTACTAATTCATCCAGTTAATCCCTTCTGCTTGACGCTAGTCATATAATTCGGTTGAAAGTTAAAAACCTGATTAATTGCTAAGAAATGGAATTAAGAAAATCATTAACAAGATTAACCACTAATCATAATAAATGAAGAAATTTTATCGAGTTTTAATTGCCCTAATTTTCAATCGTTAAACTTTTTTCTTTTTTTATCTTTAAATAATTTTTAATGAAGGTATAATACTACGAAATTAATCATTAAACGAATTAATTTAATTCTATTTTAGCTTATTTTTAATGATTTCACGTTATAAAATTTGAAGCGGTAGCTTTTATTAACAGAAACAAAGTTCCGTAGTTCTCACCTTAATCCGTTTTTTATGCGATGGCTAACAGATAAGACATAAATAATGAGATGTATAAATAATTTAATCATTAGCCAATAATATTAAAGATAGCCGGCATATATTATCTAAGAAAAATTGCTTATTAATTATTAATGAGATGCATAATTTATTTAAAATTTTAGACACGCGTTATACATAATTTACTGTTTATTTAATTATTCCGATAATTACGAAATGAATTTTTTTTGTTTTTATTTTATATTTGAAAACAAATAAAAGTGAAGAATTTACCTCGCAAAATGTGTATTCCCGGAGGAAGTAATTCTGTATCAAAAGTGGCATTTCCTGGTACGTTAATACTCCATTGGGCTAGAGTTTCGGATGGAAGTGGGGCGGAGTCGCATAAGTTGGATTCGTGAGTGGTGACCATATGCAGAGTTACGGTACTATTCGTGTCGTTACTTAAATCGTATCCGAATGCCAAATTCATTGACAGACTTCAAGATCGGATTAAAAGAAAAGAAAAGAACATGCTTGAAAATCTGATAAATTTCCAATTAAAACAAGTCGTTATAAGTTTAAAAATAAAACAATTTTACGATGATACTAAAGTTGTTTATAGATATATATATATAAAAAAAAAACTTACTCGAGTTTAGAGTTTACCGAAGACACGTATCTCGAGAAAATAAATTTTTACGATGTTTTTTTTTACAAGTAAAAGCTGTTAAGCATAGTCTGTACCTGTAAGCCAGTCTGTACCAGTTGGCCATTTTATATCGTTACTGTTTTACTCGCAATTGAGAATTTTGTCTCGAAAAATGAAAGATTGCGTAAATTCTACACGTTAATTATTATTATTTAATTATCGCGATACGTGAAACGATCTCAAAGTTTGAGTGGATTAGTTCAAATTTAGTTTACTTCAACACGCGTAATATAGCAAACATTAATGATGACAAATACCTAATGACGTTATCGACCGTGATAGAAATTTGTCATTAAGATAATTAATTTTTCTTTAATTACTTATACGTTAACTAGTAAAAATGATGGATCTTCGATAATTTCGATTAATTTTCTCGAGTCTCAATTACTAGATATCGTGATAAAATATCCCGAATAGAAAAATGGAAGTTTATAAGTTTGCCAATAACATTTCTAAACAAAAAAAAAAATCTTCCGAAGTAAAGGTATCGATATTTCCGATCATTTTACTTGTCACGAGTTATCTAAAATATGAAGCTTAACAGATGTTATTGATAAGTTACGCGAAAGCACGAAAGATTTACACGCAGTAACCAAAATATTTCCTCGAATCAAAGAACGTACAGCAGTCCGTCACTTTCTTGCAATTCAACTCTGATGGGCGAAGTAGAAGTTGTATTCTTGAATTCTTCTGTGAGATTTGTAAACTGAGGACAAGTAGAATCGAGATGGCAGGCCACCTGAAAAACAAAACTAAAATCTAGATTATTCGAGTAAAAATGGCAAAAATTAACCGGTTAAAATCTTAATAATACAGTAAAAAAAAAAAAAAAACAATTTCTGGTATCGATCTTTCTAGATTTATTCGTATATTTAAGAACAGATGTGCACTTTTGCATCGTCGCTCATACGTGTAAGATGGACTTATACAGTACAATAAAGACAAAAATCCATTCTTGTTATCGAGAAGATCGGAAAAAACTTTCTCCCAGAAGAAAAAAAGTTACTGCTAAATCAGCATTTCGTGCGAAGACGTAAAGAAAAAAAAAGGATAGATATTAAAATCGATACAAAAGATCTGAAATAGCGAAAAGGAATTATTCAAATAGCAAAAGTTGCCGTCATGATTGTTTTAACATTTGTATCTCCACTGGCTGAATTAGCATAGGTTAAGATAAAGATGGTTTTTATTATAAGTCTTTCGGGACTTTTCTTTTTGATTTTTATATTTAAGAGCGAGTCGCATCTACAACTTTCTTATTTCGTTTGAAGAAAAAATAAATGCATGTATGATAATATCCTTATTTACCATAACATTACTAAGAGAGATGTAAGTTTTCAGAAACTGGGAAACAAAATATTATCATATATGTTTGAATACAAAAAATTATATTTAATTATACTTACGAATGTAAATTTTTATTTTTGAAAAATAATATTTGCCTAATTTAATAAAAGCCTGTTTTTTATATAAGAAAAACATTCCTTCCAAGAAATTACTTTTAGAATTTTTTTCCTCATAAGCTGAGATTATTTGAATGTTCCTACTTCATATTTTTAGTCAAAATTTCTATATTTTAAAACTGATTTTATCTACAATAGATATTTTCAATGAAATTTCAACTTCGGGATTGTTAAATTTAGTAAATCTAATTTTAAGTATTTTATAAAAAATAATTAAATTGTTCAATATTCAAATGATTTTGGAACTTAGTCTGTACGCTAGTCTTTTCTTGCTACGAGTTTAGATGCTTTTCTGATAATTAGACTATTTCCATGCCGAAGTTGAATTGAACAACTTAAGTGCAGTTTTATAGACTATTAGAAGATTACTATGTAGAACAGAAAACTTTCTCTTTAATAAAAATAAGGAGAAGTTCTTTAGTGGAAAGTCCTTTCTGCACTTATGCACAACCGCATTAAGATAATTTTCGAAATATTGTATTATAAAAACTTTTCCACAAAAAAAATCTGTTGATTTCATTTTTTCAATCCGTTTGTTAGCTTTTAACATTTGAGATTGGTAAATACTAAAACCATTTTCCCCCTTTTAAACTTCAAATATTAAATTTTTTATATCCTAAAGGAATTTTCCAGTTTGGGTATAAAAATCGAAAATTGTTTTCTTCCAAAAATTATTTATAATTTTATTGACTGAATTGGAAGTTTAAGTGATAAATCATTTTACGCTATCTTTCTTTTTTTATATTAACCCATTATATTTATTTTATAAGAATTGAGTAATTTATTTATTTATTTATTTCCCTCACGTTGGAAAATGGCTTATGGAAGTACCTTTCATTTCTCCTTGCAGTTAACACACGGAAAGTACTCCAGAAAGAAAAAAAAATTGATTTCGTGCAGAAAACTATTGGAATCGTCTGCAGATGACAAATGAAGATTATTTTCTTTTTTATTTTTCGTCTATTGGGTATTTTTCTGTTCGAAAGGTCAGAGAAAGCCATTCTGACTAATGTTTTACTATTCGCTATTGGGAAGATCATAAAATTTACGCAAGTACCTAAATCTTGATGTTAACTGTACAAAGTACTCCAATTGAAAGACTTCGACCTTTGTTTATCCATAGTGACAAGACTTGGTGCTAGAAAAATCGATAAAAGTCGATTTTCAAAGAAGCGCCGCCTTAAAGGCACCTTTTTCTTTCTCTGTTTTGGATTAATGCCAACCTGGACCATACCATCGATAAACAGAATTGGTTTTGCATTTGTAAAACTAATTTGTATCCGCTTGAATTTGGAAAGTTTTCGTTTATAATCGGCATAACGTTCTCGTCTCTCCTAATTACTTAGATTCTGATTTAGATAGAGACTCTCGACGTTTTGTTGAAGAGCTGCTGCATGTTTTCGAAAATAAAACGATGATTAGCTATAAGACAGATTAGATTTTCGGTATTTTTATTTATTTGAATGACTCGTTATATACGATTCTTTTCTTTTAATTAAAACATTTATCCAGATCTATGGAAAGAATACAACTGTAGAAGCATCGAATGACAGCGATTAAATTTGATGGCATTCTAGTTGCTGGAAGCTAGAGAACATTTATTACGTAATCGATCAATGTCTACGCATTTCCAAGGTTGCATTATGGTTTCAGATAAATGCACATTGTTGTGACATTAATGACGTAGGTCCGGTAAAGATTGTTCCAACTCTCTCTTAACGTGCCAAGAGTTATCTTAGGGGTCAGTCTCTCCTATGTCCTAAGTAATTACGTTATCTGAAAGATTGGCACTAAGACAAACGGCACAACAGCCAGTCTATTAGTGCCACTTGGTTGAACTAATTCCATTGGGAGGAATCTTTGCACGGTGTACGGAACCAATTTCTTACCAGTTCTGCTTGTTATATTACAGTTGTAATAAGTTGTATAAAGCCTATCATTTGGATCCGTCTTATCGATCTGGATCGGTTGAAAGGCACACAAAAAGAGACTTTAAAAACATATTTGACATGGAAAAATATACCGAACTATACTTTTCTCTCAGTGTGAGGTTTTTCTTCGAAAACGCTTTGTGATTCAGAATGCCATTGATTTCAGTCCTGCATCTAAAAATAATCTCTGCTATTCTTTAGTTTAGGAATATAGATATTAGAGTAGAGTTTATAAAAATCATAAATATAGACATACAATTTCTTTTATTTCTTGATTTATAATCGACTACTGTATTATTCGCTACTTGTTTCGGATTTTACCCAGTTTTCAATGCTTACAATCAGGGTTTTCAACAATAGCTTCGTGTTATAAATTTTCGGATACAATGTAAGAAGTAAAAATGCCAAAAAGGCTATTTTAACGCTGCATCGCGCTTTTTCTTGATAAATGGCATCTACAAAACTGATAAATGAATGCCTTAAAAGCAGTTCTGTTCACTAAAGTCGGACTATTATATGTGATCATATAATAGTCCGATTCGCCTTCAATCACCCGATGGTGAAAGAATGTTCAATTTTTTTTATTTACTTTTTATTTTAATTCTCGGCAGTTTTTAGCGATAAAATTCTTTCAAACAAAGTTTTCATTTTTCAAATACCCGGAAAAGCAAACCGAAGAGTATAAAATCAATATTTGGCTACATTCCATTCGAGGTTTTAGGTAATTATTATTTTGGAAACAGTCCCGTTTATATACTAAAACCCATTTTTGTTTCAACGGGAAGATCTTTTCAAAATTATTTTTATTCAAGCTGATAAAATGATTCATATCTGCTAACAAGTTCAAAATATTCAGTTAAAAAGTTTAATTTTGTGTGAAAATTCGGAAACGCGATCAATTTAATTAAAATAAATCGCGATTCACTAGACTAAGATCTTTGTTTAGAAAAACTGATCGTGTTTGACATTTTTAACTTGTTATGCTATTTATAGACCTAGTATAATTCTATCTCTAACACATACACACACACACATATACAATATATATATATATGACGTGCTCCACGGTCAATATATATGAATTATATATCAACTATAATCCATTGTCCTACTTATACTAACATACTAACCTAAAGCATTTAGTTATAGTATTTATATATGATTGAACTGACATTCAGACGCGCTATTAATAACACTTTACCGATGTAATAATGCAGAGATGGCGAGAGCAAACTTTCTGCTAAAATTTTGCATATTTAAATACACTTTACACTGGATTACGCCATGTAGATAGCACACTCAATTATTTATTGAACTACTAATAGAAACTAATTAATAATTATTTTCCATCGATTAAATTATTATTAATATCAGAAAATATTCCCCAATCAGACTAAAATTAATTAAGATATTAAATGATTTAGATTTATTACGCGAAATCGTTGAAAACGTTCGTTGGTGAAGCGCGAATCCGCCACATCATACGCGCTCTGTAATGGTTTTCTTTGTGTAAAGATTTATGTTTGTTTATAATTAATACTTTGTTATAAACGTCACGATACATAATAGCATAAACCTTTCGTTTAGTAAAGGCTTATTTATTAAGCACCTGTTACTTATTAATTAAAATATTTAGCATCAGTTATTTTAATTCTGGTATCTTTTCCTCTTTTTTGATTCACAATTGTTGTCGAGAGAGACGAACAAGAATTTCATTTTGTCCGGCATTTTAATTAGAAAGACTAATTTCATTGTCATTGAGTAAATAGAAAAGAAGGTAGCACTTTCGAATACTTGAGTCGGTTAATTACTTTGTATTAGCGAGTTACACGTTTAACTAATGTTGTTGAAGTCAATTATTGAACGAAAAAACAAATAGAACTATGCGTATTTGAAATCAACTAATGGAATATTTGCATGACAAAGCATCTTTCTGGAATAAAATAGAGAAATAAAAAGAAAAATCGTTATGTCAGTTTGTTCCGAGAGAAAAATTTGAGATCGGACGATGTGCACTATTTTTAACTTGTGTCCTGTGTGTGTTTAACATTTAACTGTGAACATTTTTGTACCGAAAACAAAGAAATTAAATTGTTTACAGGTGGATGAAGTTAGAACTTTTAAATATTTTCTCTCTCACCGGTAAAACCACCATGAAAACCATCATGAAAACCGTTTACACTATCGAATTCTAATAACAAACATAGCAGTTCTCGGGTTTCGATTGGTAAACGATAAGAATAAATATTTTATTTGTTTTATCTGTTTGTTTTTTATTTAATTATAAATGTGATAATTTTATATATAAATCAAATTTAACCAAGCTGCTATATTCCACTTGTTATTTTCTTTCAACTGACCGCATTAAATTCCAAGACCTTTGGATCGATAAAATGGTCTCTCTCTCTCTCTCTCTCTCAGTCTCTCTCACTACAAATGTGCTTCTCTCGCGCATTCTTTGGATAAACATCTTTGTTTGGATGCTCTGATGTCAGACACCTGCTACCATTTCCATAGTTTAATTAGTTTTTCAGTGTTCTTCCATGATGTGTCCTTAATCCGTTTGAAAGCATATATCAACTGTAATCTCACCAACCTCTTTAATTCAGTTATTGGTGTAGCCTTCGATAAACATTTTCAGCACTGACGTTTACTGCAGTTCAAAGCAAATATAAAGCATAGTGGAAAAGTTAAGTAAGTTTGAATTAGTTTGTACTAGACTAATGGCCTTTTAGAAGTGATATACATAAACAAACATTGGCAATTCCGTAGAAGTACGTTAGAGTATAGAGAAATGTTATTTTCGTTTTATACTTAAACGCATTCAAAGAAGACAGTCTGAACGAATTAGTTTTTAACTTGTAACTTTTTTATTTATTTAAAGTAAATTTCGTCTTGGTTATTTTTTTTTCCTTGCCTTCACTTCTATATCTAGATTGTGGCTTGTCAATCGTGTTGTCGCTGCGGGTTATGCTCATGAAACCAAATGGGCGAAACTCGGTAGTAGTACTGCGGTTGCACCAGCTTACAACAAAATTAGCTAGAAGTTAACAATGAACTTTAAGATATTCAGTTATTTAAATGAGCAGTAGTGATTATAAATGAAGATTTTTACGCTCGGAAATTACAGATAATTTTACGATTCTTGCATAATTTATTTATTTATGCAAACGTGTATCTAAAAATATATGTAAGGGTATAAAGATTTGCGGGGAGATTTACAAGATTCGTATCGACTTATTTTTATAACGGAGTACTGTATATTTCATCAGTTAGATTGTACTGAATGGACGGCTGAGATGCTAGATAGATAGATCTAGCATTTCATCCGTGCTAGATAGATAGATTTACAGGTACGAAATTATAAATTATACGTAGCGAAAATTAGAAATTATTACGGATGTAGTTTTAACTAAGTTACCGCCATCGGACATTATTTAGGGGATCACGTGATACAGCACTTACATTCTTTAAGTTCAGATCGGTGCGTATACCATCGGGATCTTCTCTCCAAAGACGCTGATCTGGATCCAAAGGAGGATTTGGACAATCTCGAGAGTTGTGTACTTCGACAACGGAAACTGTGTCCTGACTATTAGGCAGGAGAGGAGATGCCCATCGACTAGTAGTATAACAGCAGGAGATGGTTAAAAGGAAAACTATATAGTATACTCCTACACAAGACATGTCGAGCAAAATTACAGAACGACAAGTTTCACCGACACAAGCATCTCGACTTCTGGAGGACCAGGCAGAGGGCGCTGGTCCGAGAATCGATCCATGCGCTGAGTGTGTTGAATTCATTGAAGTGATGAGCATTGTTTTACTCGACACTACATCATCTTCCAAAAGATTCTTAATTGCGTTAAATTCTGTAATAATCGTGTACGACCGCGCATTAATTGAAATTAACATATTCTAATTTCGACACAATTAGCATATTACATCACTTCTGCCTACTACAATACGAGATGCGTTTAATAAAAATTTATATTGCTCTATCTAATTCGATAATTTAATCGTATTAAAACAGTTAAATAATAGAATATTTTTTTCTTCTACTATAGCACACGTTAAATTAATAGGGGGAAAAAAATTAAAAAATATTTCTAAGTTTGTTGCAAAAGTTATCTTTCAGATATAAAAAAAAACACAGCGGATAAAAATAATATCTGTAATGGTTTATTAATTCTCGATGTCGATCTCCGGAGAAAAGAAACTTGTTCTGAAAGAAGAGCTTATCTCTCCTAAGAGATGGACTCGATGCGAAGGACAAGAGGAAGATTCTGTATTATAAGAGTGTAGAAATTGTGAGAAAATCCAGATGTCGCTAACATGACAGATAATTATAGTTTGTCATTGGAAGTTGAAAATTTCAAAGGATCTTTCTCGATATAAAAAAAAAAAAAATGGGAAGAAGAAGCGTGGTATCCATGGTTACCGTAATATTAACTTCTCTGGCTTAGAACATTTATCATTATGGAATGCGAATTTGTGTAATCGCAGCATCAAAGAGATTTAACGACAACGTTGGTCTAATATAATACGATTTAATTCTACAACTTTTTATTCGGGTCATATCGTAATAAAACTTATTTTAACTTCCACCTTAAAGGCGCCGAAAACGTTATAATTTAAGAGAAAATTTCCGATATCGAAACCGTTTCTTCTCATTTTTTATCATCATTAATCGGCATTCCTGATCATAATCAAACAGCCAAATCGAAGATAAATCGGAATATTTTTTATTTCCCAATATTTGCATTACTTTTATATAATAACGAATTTATATAGGTCTATATATATATATACAAATAGTGATTATTATATTAAACAGCGCTAAAAATAATTTTATGCATATTTTGATCGTTTTAAATATGGATACAATCGCTTATAGTGATATAATCGTCTTTAAAAAAAAAAATCGATTAATAATAATCGAAAATTCTGTAAAAATTTTAATGTATATTTTTATTATTTTAGTAAATTTGAGGAAAAATAATCGGCGCGGCGTTTATTAAAATGATTATGGTTATTGTAGAGATTAGACTTTAAATTCTCTTTACATTTTCTTGGCGATTAATTTATAATGCGAAACTGGACTGAACGAAATTAGTAATTTTAACTTTTATTAGAAAATTTGTAACGAAAAATTGCATTTAAATCAAAAATAAATTCGTTTCTTCACATTTTAAGACAAATATTAGATTTATTGGAATTCAAAATGACGAATGGTAAGGCAATTTTGAAAACTTAATAAAAAAAAAATCTTAATTTTTATCGAAAAAATATTTTAATTTAACTTATCAAATTTTCAAACCAATTACCGAATAACCCATACACGGAAAATTTTATCGGGATAATATAATATTTAAATTTTAATCTATCATAATTTCAAGAAAATTACACGTCTCATTTTTACAGAGAAAATAGCAACATTTTTATAGAACGATATAAATAACTTAATGTAAAATTCACATTTACCAGTCATATTTCAACATTAATTTTAGAAGAAAATGACAAAATATCAAACGAAAAACGGTATTACAGTATTTTAAAATGTGTTTAACTGGGTGGACAAATGCAAAATTTAAAACTAAAACAAACCATTTCTGTTTGAATACGTTGGAATAAGTGATCCAGGAAATTTATCATCTCTCTTCTAAATTTTCTCAGAAAACACATTAAAATGAAAGTTAGAAAATAACTAAATATATAAAAGATGATTTTTTTTTCCTAATACACGTTTCTTAATTTTTATTTTTAATGCTTAAAGTAGCTTCGATATAGAGTCAAAGAATGAAAAATGTGTTTACCAATTTTAATATTTTCGTCTCATCTATAATCCAAATAGGTCTAATAGAGGATTAGTTCTTATCTTTATTAACAACTTGAAAGTGTTAATCACGAAACTAAACGATCGCTGACGTAAACCATAAAGTTTCCATTTAAGTGCACAGTTTTCTGAATATTAAATGCGCTTGGAATGCGCCTTTTTAACGCTCGAATCTGTTTGTTGATTTAGTGAGTAAAAATAAAAGTTTTAATATTTAAAACCAAAATATCAACAAATATTTTTATTTTTGTATATTTTATTAAATTTCAAATTAAATTTCGCTTAAATTATTTACTCCTAACTAATTAATTACGCCTTTACGTTTGATGTTTTCAACTCTTCAATCGAGGTATCGGAAGCATGAATAAAATAAGAAAGCAATTAAAATAATCATCCTTTCGATCAATTTAATTGTGAATTTTTGAGATTTATTCATCTAATTGAGAAATTATTATTTAAATCTTGATTATAATTAAAATTTTAGAAACAGTGAATGACGTTAACAGTTAAGTCTAACTACTTTGACAGATTCTATCATCGACCTCCTTTCATCACCGTGTTAAACTGGAAGATATCGTCAAAAGCTCTTAATAAAACCTTTCCTTTATTATAAATTAATAATTGTAATCTATATAAAAATCTCACTCATTCATAACTTTCTGTAACGAACAACAATTTATTAGCGGAAAACTTTTAAAACTTTAGACATTCGATAAGTCAAATATTCAGAACTAGCCAATTTTATGAGAAACAATAAAAATTTTAAGAGTTTCCTACAGGAATGACTTAAGAACGTTTTTAAAATTGCAATTACTTCTACTGTTTCACTAGAAACAAACTGGTGTAAAAATGTTATCAGAAAGAACTACCTTCTTGATCGAAATGAAAATGTCGCTGCAATAAAAATTAGCCATATAAATTCTTCATAAAAAGAAAAAATTCAATTTATATCCTGATATTTTATGAAATATTTTCTGTAATCTGCAGCTTCTATATATATATATATATCTTTTATTTTGTTTCTAGCAATTCGGCAAAGAGCATTTTCATCAGTTGTATCGTTCAATATTTTTATTGTAATTCTTCAAGAATGTGTGTGGATTAGTTTAAGCGTGTGTTTGTGATTTAATACAAATTTGAAAAATTTGAATCAGATGATCATGTTTCCATAAACCTGGGGAAACAATAAAATCAAGAAATTCGTGCAACAGATCATTTGTGGAATTGTAGTATGTATAGTTGCCCTATCAACTTGGACTGAAACCAGTAATTTCTTTCATTTGTTTAGTATGTTGCAATGAACTGCTGTAACATATCGTGATATCTTTTAGCGATTACTGTTTATTTAAAGAAAATCGGGATTATTCTTCTTCTTGGTGAAATGGCACAACACATTCCAATCTTACATGAATGTAAAGGCTTTTCGAATAATTCATGAGGGTTTTAGTGTTTTGGTTATTTATGTAACCCTCCAAACAAAACCAAGCCTTATTTTAAAAAAAAATAAATATACAATACATGTATTCTTGTAAGCCAACGAAACCAGTTACAGTAAAGTATAGGTTATCCGCGCTGCTTTATCTGGCTTATGCATGAAAAGTTAAACCTTTTTGTAGTTCACTCTTCATTTCCGTTTTTATTGTTATTGAAGCTTTAGTAAAGATTTTGTGGTTACACGAATTTTATCCAGTTTATTCTCGGTTAAAACTATTATTTGCGACGAAATTTTTTCCATGTCTGACATTTCGTAAAACGGTGAACAATTCAATGAATGTAGACTTGTCACGTTAAGACCAGTTCAAAGACTTTTCAGAAAATACATCCCAACATCGTTTAAATGTCTTTAGAACTAGATAATAACTTTCTAAAATAAATGTGTGTTCGAAAGAATACTGTTAAACTAAAAATGTACATAACAAGAAAGATTTTACAAGACTTCTAGTAGTACATTCATGTTTAATGGAATCACTATAGTACTTATACATTCTGTGTTTAACACGAATACGTTTTTAAGATATAAATATAGCATAAAATGTTTTTATATCTCAAAATGTGCTACTGATATATTCTACGTTTATTTTTATTATATTTGTAGCTTAATCATTTATTACAAATGAATAACATTGTCTAATTATTTCGCTGTCTAATTGGAAACACGATATCGTTCACTTCTATTATAATAAAGAATAACTTGGCTTCAACTTACACAAATACTGCTTAACAAAGCTTTCTCTAACTAAATCTTTCGTTAATGAGATGGTAAAAAATAGTTTAAAATAACATATTTTAATCAGTTAAATTTTTGGCGATAAAAAAAATTTTTATTTATAAAGACGGTTTTAATATTTTTTCGTATCGTAATTAATTCATTTTGAAATTAAATTAAATATTAATTCAAATAAATAGTCTGAGATTCTGCGTGATAAATTAATGAAAGTATTTGATAACGAAATAATAATGATCTTAGAAAAAAATTTACGGTTTTTGTGAATGATACGAATTTGGAGAATAATGACATAAAACAACAAACTTTTGCATAAACACTACAGAGAATTGATTTAATTAATTTCAACAGTTAATAGCATTACAATTTTATGCTGCTATAAATTATATAAACGGTTTATAGCAACACAATTAAAAATACGATTTGGGAATCGCACTTCGTAAATTTTTAAATTTATTTGATATCAAAACCATAACATATATTCAATAAAATATTTTTGTACATAAAATAATGTTGGCTGAACTAGATGATACATGTAAACAGATTTTTTTTCCTCTTTTACCTATGTATATTTATTATTGTATAGTATCATTTATTATTTGCATAAGTATATTAATAGTCGTGACTGGCTGGCTGGATGTCCCTTTTTCGATTGAACTATTGTATCGATTTCTATAAATAGAGTATCTTTAGAAAGGTCTCATTTTTGGATATCTGCGACAGCCCAAATTATTTGTTGTTATTAATGAGTTAAATATTAGAGAATAAAAATTACATTGAAATTGTAGTTCTTCTAAAAAGACGGAATTCACAGATGGCGGTGTAACATAATAATGGATGCCATTTTATGTTTTCCTCTTGTTTATGTTTTCCCTACACGAATTCAGAGGTGTTTTTATCCGATCTATTCCCTACACGAGTTCGGAGGTGTTTTTGTCGTTATATATATATATTATTAGATTAAATCACATGATTATATTTCCGCTCATTTATATGAACGGGTAATTTCTAGTATCACTATATGGATATTGCTTTCCTATTTTATATAATTCTTTATCGATGGTGATGCAAGTTATAAATGTTCTATCAGTTTTCATTAATTGGCTAATTTTTTTCATTAATTGGCTAATTAATTAATGTCGATTATTGATATGTATATAAAAAAGTGATTATTATATCTGTAGTTATGTTTAATTGGCTAATTTTTTTCATTAATTGGCTAATTAATTAATGTCGATTATTGATATGTGTATAAAAGAAGTGATTATTATATCTGTAGTTATATTATATTTTTAATAAATAATATACAAATTTAATTTTATATATCTATGAAATAAAAATGTTGTACATAATTTTTAATACAATATAAAAATACTTTTGATAACGGCTGGGATCCGTAAGAAAAACTGGAGTTATTAAAGAAAGCATTTAAAAGCAAAAAAGAAAAAAAATTTTTTATTTTTATTTTTTTCTCCAATTTTGCGTCTTTGAAAAATAAACTAGAAATCATTTAAGGCTTGTTGTTAAACTGAAGTAAATTAAATTACGAAGAAAAGAAATTCCGTGGTGGTAGAATAAAATTTGTTGAATGCTGTTGGTGATATCTGATTCAATAAAACAAAATTTTTCATCGGAAGTGTGGAATTTCTTTTATAAATGAATACTTAATAGGGCCAAATTTATGATAAAATAATAAATTTTATTCAATGAAAAATATCAATAACCCAATTATAGTATATGGTTTTTTTTTTTTATCATCGAATTTCCGTTATATACGAACAGCTTTTATCTGAAAGTAGTTTGTTTTTACGCATTGTGATGGCTAAAAGCCGAGCCAATACAGCATGATATGTTGATTTTATTTCGAAAAAAATGTTTTATTTTTTATAACTAACGAAAGTGCCCGGCGTTGCTCGAATATTTCTGAAACATAAATTTTCCTTTTTTTATATATAGACAAACAAAATCAGTTTTATATGTTTTTACTTAAGACTTGAGAAAATAATCGGAATTTAAAAAAAAAAAAAAAAAATTATTTTTGCCATCAAAAATGATTTAAAACAGTACGCCACTTAATATTGTATTTTGCTGAATATTTAAATTATTTTGCTCGTCCCAAAATTATTAGATCAATTAAAATGAGACTATTGAGTTAAATCCACCTGGTATCCATTTAAATATTGGAAAATAATGATCAATTAATTTTAAATGATTAAATAGACATTTTTAATTGTGTTTAATCTTTCTAAATTACTCCAAATCCTTAGTTCGATCTCGATTATATTTGTTACTACCATTCCTATGGGTATCATTAAGCAGTTGATTAATTCTGAAAATCCTGTCTTTATTTTCCGAAGAGTTAGACTGTCACAGATAAACACAGACATTGTCTTTTATTATTATAGATAACAAAATAATATTTGTGTATAGATTCCATTTCACCATCTTTACATACAGTATACATTGTATATCTCCTAGAAATTGCTACAAGAAAGCGTATATTAAAATAACTAATACATTAAGATCTGTTAAAACATATTTTCTATTTTTTATTTGCATCTGAATAATATAAAAAAAAATGAGATCAATTGAAAAAAAATGCGAATAATTAAAAAAATAGACTTTTTGTAAGGAAAAATTAAATAAAATCAATCTTTGTTTGTCGATATTATAACAAACTATATTGTATTTGTTGAAAATAATTTTTAGTTAACGTAAATTCGCTGTTTTTTGATCTTCTTCATTCCAGCACAATATAAAAATTTATATAAATTACGTTTTTCCTTTGATGTCTGCCAGCACCATATCTCTCTTAAATATTATCCAATTTTATGAAATTCATATAAATTATTGGGATTGGCCAGAGACCAGAACTTATAGAAAATGATTAAAATAAAAAAAAAATGTTGGTAGAGATATTCGACAATTCACTTGTCCTGCTTTCTCTCAGAAAAAAATAGTATAAACATTGATTAAACCGATAATACAGGATGTAACATCAGAACATTGGAAAGGTCATGTGATCGATTCATCGATCTTTACTAATTTGTTTATGTAAATTGCCTGCTGTTTTTTTTTTTTTATTTTTGCGGTTTGATTTTTAATCTTTGCCAGTTTGTTTATTTAAAATTATCTGATTTTTTAAAATTTTTATTTAACCAAAATTATTCATTGCACGAATGTAAATTTAATTTCATTAAAATTTTTTCAGTTTCTTATATTTATTTTTTAAAATAAGAATAAAATACAAAATTTAAAAAAATGATAATTTATATATCTTTAAAACAATTCTAATGGAAAAATACTAGTATATAAATTATACACACAGATTTGAAGCATAAAATATATCACACTGAAATTAATGACCTCTGTTTTTATAAATAGTTTCTATATGAACAGTTAATAATCTTTGATTAATTATCAATAAAAAATTAAATACTCAAATTTGAATAATTTGACAGACTATACTATCTACTAATTGAATAATTATATTAGTTGATGCATTTAATACATGTACTTCAACAAAAACAGCATTAAAAGGACAATGAAATTAAAACTGCCCCAACTGCTATGTCTAACATACAAAATATAAATAAATAAAAAGCACTTCTTTATCAGATTTAATTTTATCTTTCTTTTATAGATAATTGAGCCAGCTAAGAATAATGAATTAGATACAAGTCTTTAAATGAAAATATAGAAAATATTGCAATGTCAAGAAAACTCTTAAATTCCTTGAGGAATGTAAAATTAACAAAATCTGTCTTATGACTATTTACAGAATAACCTTTCTTATAAAGTCTAAGAAATCCTTTCTAACATTCAAAAAATTTGTTTCAATTTAGCATTATGATCAGTAATTAATGGTTATTGTATTAGTTTAACTTTCTCTTTAATAATGCTGAAGAAACTTAAAGCACTAAAAGCAGACCCATTATGTAAAAAACCTTAAACAAGATTTTTATTTAGAGGAGCGCTTTCAACTTATGTGCCATCATCAGCTCTTTTTACAAGATTCTAGTGTTCTCTTTAATAAGTATTTTAATATGAATTTTAAGTGCAGGGCTATATTATCATCTTTTCTATTCTATGTAAATATTTTAAACTGATCAAATATAAAAATTGTTTGTTCTTGTTATGATTTGTTGTTTTTGCAAATGTACTCTGGTTTACTATTGAAGAGGTTCTAAGAATTGGTTGAAAAAATTTCAGTAAATAAAATTAAATTATGAAATTACTTTTAACTATTAAAGAAGTGCTATTTTATTTATATTTAGTATTAAAAGGATATTGATGCTTTTAATAGTTCTTGGTATATCATTTATACTTCTTATGATGAATGTTCCTCAAATTTAATTGGTATAGTTTATGAATGGCAATTTAAATAAATAAATGATAACAATGATAATAATAAATTATTATTATTATTATATAAAGAGCAATCAAATGAAACACGAAAAAATCGTTTAAGTCAAAATTTATTAGCTGAAATTAAATGTAATCTCCAGAAATATTTAAATATTTATCCCATTATATGAGAGAATTCATTCTTTTGGCATAAAACTCCTTTGATTGAGATGTAATTTAGTTTTTAAATGCTTCTTTCACTTCATTATCTGAACAAAAACATTGTCCTTTAAGAACATTTTTCAAAGAACCAAAAATATAAAAATTGTACTGTGAAATGTCAGGACTGTAAGGAAGATGGTCCAAACCTCTATACAATGCACTAGACCAGGGGTATCCATACCCATTAGGGATATGGGACTCGATTTCTGGATATTGATATTTATTTTATTTAAACATATTTGGAAGTCATATTGCAACTTATAAGAAATGGTGGTGATTATTTCAACAGTAAAGTGAAAGGGGGGATATGGGACCATATTGGACAATCCATTGGGGATCTGAAATCATCAAAAGGTTAAGAACCCCTGCACTAGACTATCAACTTCTGTCACAGTTTCATCAGTAATGGTATGCCATGCTTATCCTGGATTGGACTATCTCCAATAGACTGCCTCACACTTTGAACTTTTTGCAACAGTTATAAACTATTGATTTTTCTTACACACACTGGTCCATAAATAACTTGAATGCATTGCAATATCTCACCAGCTGATTAACCCTTATGCAGTAAGAAACATAGACTGCCTCACACTTTGAACTTTTTGCAACAGTTATAAACTATTGATTTTTCTTACATACACTGGTCCATAAATAACTTGCATGCATTGCAATATCTCACCAGCTGATTGCCCTTATGCAGTAAGAAATTGTATTACAATATGTTGGGCAAATTTAATGAATCCAAAATTCAGCAGAGGCAGTTTATACTTATACAGTATTCTTGCAAAAGCTCTTATGTGGTAATCACATGATATCTCACTTCTGGATATGCAAACTTCAGTCTGAATGCAATAAGCACTGATATATTAAACCATATTGTTTGCGGCTGGATGGTCAAGTGGTTACGCATTGGCGTGCCACGCAGGAGGACCCGGGTTCGCGTCCTGAGTATGGTCCCAGATTTTTTCGGGGTTCTGGGCCCGGCCTGGTGATCCCTGTCGTTCACCACCGGCCCCCTCCACAAGTGTGGGTGCACCTGTGGTTGGAACTGGCTCCATCTCCTTAGTATTACTAAGGAGCCCTGGCCCCCTCCACAAGTGTGGGTGCACCTGTGGTTGGAACTGGCTCCATCTCCTTAGTAATCTCAATGATTGGAAAGGGGGTGTAAAATATGCAAAAACAAAAAAACCACATTGTTTCTGCTAACATTTTCCATGTTTCATTTGATCATTCCTTATATATTAATAACAAAATATAGCTGGTTTGCTGGTATCTGAATATCTCTTTTGCAGTCAAACTATCATACCAATTATATAAATAGGAATTGGTATGATGGTTTCATCATTAGAAAGATCTAATCCTTGAATTTCTGCAACAGCCAAAATTTTTTGTCACTATAAATAATTTAAAAATTAAGAAATAAAATTGTAGTTTATATTAGTGCTAATAGATGGCACTAAGTGTTAGAAGTGTAGAGATACATATGGCTTAACTGATTTCTTAACATCACCAATATTTGTAACAATAATGCCACATTACCACAATAACATAAAAAAATTATGTCATTCATTGTTATGTTACAACGATGTCACATCAGAACTGTGATAACATAATAATGAAATCCATTGATTTTGTTTGTCTAATTTCAACATTAATTTAGCCAGCATAGATGTCATGTTGTTTTTGATGATGATATCATTGTGACATTATACACAATTACATTATTGTGATATTATGATTTATCAATATTTTGTGTCCATGATGATATCATTGTGATGATATCATCATCACAATGATTATTAATAATTTAAAAATTACGGAAAAAAATTAAAATTGTAGTTTTTATAAAAAAAACAAACTCTGCAGTGACACAGTAACTAATAATAGCTGCCATCTAATAATTCCCTATATGTTTTTGGAGGAGTTGCCCAGGGATATACAAAGGATCCCTATGAATCTCTGAAAGGATATGCCAACTCGTTTATATGAGTAATACCTGCTACAGACACAAGAACATAAAGGTACTTTACGTTAATCATTAAAGGACTTTAACATAAAAGTACTTTAAGGTTGATTTCAGACATTTTTTTAGAATTTTCGTTAGTATTCGCCCTCTTTATAAATTTTATTTTTATTAATATGAAAGAATTATTTTATATCTTATTTAAATTCATGTTTTCTATTTAATACCCTTCAGAATAGAAAGCGATTCCTTCAAAAAAAAAAAAAATTATATTAAGATACAATATAGGTAAAAAGTTTGAATTCTAAAAGTTTATTTCATTATTCGTCTTTGGTATCTCTTCTTAAAAAATATTTTTCATATTAAAACAATTTAGAAGATGGAATAAAATAAATAAGCAAAAATCCACTACTTGAAGCGAAGCCTTTTTCGGCTTTACTTCAAGTACTGTAGTTTCTTTTTTTAAACTATTGAAATGATTTAATTTGTAAAATATGGAAACAAAAATTAAATGCCAATTTATTTCCAATATTCTTGCTTCAAAAACAAGTAGGGGCTTACACTATGAATAAAATGCCTTCTGTTTGGATATGGAAACAAAAATTAAATGCCAATTTATTTCCAATATTCTTGCTTCAAAAACAAGTACACTATGAATAAAATGCCTTCTGTTTAGAAAATTATGAATTGATTCTGAAGTCTACCATGCCATTTATACTCTATATTTAATGTTCGAAGCTATACCTGATGGAAATAATAAACAAGAAGTTCTGGAAAGAACTAATCGTTTACATTCAGTATATATTTTTGCTGTTGTAATGGTTATAAAGTTTCTCGATGCGGGATAAAGAAATATTTAAATAAAATCATCTTTGACGGTCTGGTCTTCTTGCTGAATTTCATTATAATCTGTCAAATAGTTAAAAGGCTATTAAAATGAACTATCTCGATGCGGGATAAAGAAATATTTAAATAAAATCATCTTTGACGGTCTGGTCTTCTTTTTTTTATTATAAGAATCAGTCTAAGAAAAGATGAACCCCTTACCATTCAAAAAGAATACAAAGGTGTTCCAAAGTTATGTTTAAGATGAGGTATAGAATCAGGATCATTGTTTCCACAATTGCAATCACCAGAATTTAAAATTTTAAATCTATATAAATAGTTATTAAATTTACCATGACCAGATAAAAACTGAGTTAAAATAAAATTCTGATTAGTTAAATTAATATTTAAACGGTCATGAATCGTAGGGAAAAACATATGGGTTATTAAGCCTTTATTATTAATAGTCCATCTCCAGAGTTTAATTGATTCATCATGCAATTTTCGGCGGGCAACGTCTGAATTTCATTATAGTCTGTCAAATAATTAAAAGGCTATTAAAATGAATTCTCAAAAGTTTGAATAGCTACATTTTTAAATGATTGAGATTTTAGGATTAATTGATGCAATATCATATCCATCTTTAACAGAATAACTTTTCTGATAAATTTAAGAAAAATCTCTTAATTAGTTCAAAAAATATTAAAACTATGAATTAGTGCTGAACATCGAACATCGATATTTTGGTATCGATGTTCGATGTTTTTTTTTATAATAACTTTTCTGATAAATTTAAGAAAAATCTCTTAATTAGTTCAAAAAATATTAAAACAATATATGAATTAGTGCTGAACATCGAACATCGATGTTTTAAAAACATCGATATTTTGGTATCGATGTTCGATGTTTTTTTTTGGTTATGTAGTAGAATTGACATTTGGGTTAAGTAATATTACATACTATTTTTATAAATGGAATTATTTTTTATAATTGGTGATGATTTTATTTAATTTTTTAGTTTTGCATTAGGAAAATCGAACAATTCATCTGCCAATTGATATAAAACATGTACGGCAGAGAAGAGCAGACAGGAGTTTACGAGATTCCTTTAATAAATAATGATAAACAACAGAAAGAAGTGTACATCAGGGTCACAGCGAGTTTCAATTCGAATTTTACAAATGTGGTCCTTGAAACTTAATGTGTTCTAGTTTATGCAGCGGGCCATCTTTTGCCCACCCCTGCTGTAGACACTTATTTTACAGACCTCAACGAATTCATCTACAAAGAAGGCATAATGAAGTTAGAACATCACTGAAATAAATGAATTGTACTCTGAAGAGGTTAGATTAAAAGTGACTAATTTTCATACATATTCAATATTGTTTCTATTCCAAGCTGCAAATTTTTTAAATGCCTTATGTAATTTGCAGAATGCAAAATGGTTTCATGACAAAATTGTAGCCATTCAAAACATTAATAGACCAATATCTTTGTGTGTGTCACACAGGGCCACCAAGAGAAATTTTTGGGCCTGTGACATGTCTGTGGTCGAGGCCCCATTTAAAAAAGTGCATCACTTTGATCTAATAAAAAAATCATATAAAACGTTAAACATTTACTTAAAAAATATACAATAAATTCAAAATTCGATACATTACAATATCATACAAACATTTTTAAAGGAGGAAATGGAATTAATTACAGAAATAGCGGAAAAACATGGCTATAGTAAAAAATTAGTAAATAAAATTTATAATGAAACACTGAAGAGAAAATAGAAGCAAAACCAATCAAGAGAAATTAAGCCAGAGCCGGCAATGTAATAATAGTGTAATAAACAACGGGTACGAGGTAATACCGGATGCCCTTAGAAAATATAAAATGGTACAAAAAATAATTAAGTGAAAAGAAACCAGCGTATAAGAGGCCAAACACAATCTCAAGCATACTAAAAAACATGAAAGACATGTACGGCAGAGAAGAGCAGACAGGAGTTTACGAGATTCCTTTAATAAATAATGATAAACAACAGAAAGAAGTGTACATCAGGGTCACAGCGAGGAACCTAAGAGAAAGGTTAAAAGAGCACGAAGCAGATATAAGGAAAGGTGTATTAATGACAGCATTGGCTAGAAGGGCCTACAAGTTTGACATTAAGGTAGAATGAGAAAAAAAGTGAAAGCTATAAAGCAAGTAAATAACACGAAAGAATTACCAGTAGCAGAAGAATTAAAAATTTTTGAAGGAAGCGAAGAAGGAAAAGTAATAAATGAAAGACAATCTATACATCTTTCACAAGCTTAGAAATTTGCTTTGAAAGAAAGAGCACAGCCGAACGGCAATGAGTAACACGAGAAAAAAGTGGAACTATGATCTTAAGTACTAATTAGTGTAGCATAATTTTTTTGTTATATATGGAAGAAAAATAATCTGCTAATATTTTTAGATTTAATTTAATTTATTGTAATATATTTATAAGAAAATTTATGTTTAAATTTTAAATTTGGTTCTATATATTAGGTTCTAAGTTCTATAACAAAAAACTGCATTTAATAGTTAGAGCTTCGGCATTTAATAGTTAGAGCTTTAATAGTTTCGGCTCAAACTGCGTTTTCGGCAGTTGTAAGCCAAAAACATTCCTAAAAATAAAGTTTTTCAGTATTTCATTTTTTGACTGCTCATTTCTGCTGTTACTTGAACCCTTACATAAAATATCATACAAAATACAAACATTAAAAACCTTAGATGAGGGATGAATAAAAATTTAAAACCTTCATATATCAGAATACTGTTAAACTATTTTATATATATATTTTGGCATAACTGCTTTGGGTGGTAGACAGTGCACTATTGTGGTGACTGCAACTATTGGACATGTGACATATCGAGGCTCAATGGTCGGGCCCTTTTTGATGCTGGGCCCATGACAAAAGTCTTCGATGTCATCCCCTCTTGGCAGCCCTGGTGTCACATGAAAGTCTTATGTAATTACTTTTTCTGTCTATTATTTGTCAGGCCACATGCAAAATCTTGAGAATGAAATAATACAGTGAACTCAAATTTTAGATTGTTTTATCTTTTTATTCAATATACAGAAGGTGCCCTCTTAACCAGCCTTGATTCAACCAGCCGTCGGTTTAACTGGCCATTCAGCTAACAAAATGACTCATATGGCAGTCACTGCTTGTCAGGACGTGTTTGTATCTATCCTCCGGGTATTTATTAATTGCTCTATTTATTTGAGCAGTGGACGTTGTTATTGCTTTGTGTATACATAGTTATTTCCTACTCAGTTATTGTAATTCAGTTTGTGAAAAAATTTTCGTTGGAAAAATGAGCGAGCTTGCTTAAATTAAAATAAAGTGATTCAGTGTGTATTAGTGTTCTGTGATTGTTCCTGCTTATCTTGTGATGTATATATGTATTGTATTCCATATACTGTATATGTAATTCGGCTTAACCGGCCATTTCGTTATCCGGCCAAGGGTTGAGTCCCATGGTGGCCGGTTAAGAGGGCGCCTACTGTATATAAATACTAATACAACTTCAATATTCTTATATAGTCCTATTATAATATAGCAGTACTTGAAAATTAAAAAATTCTATAAGTTTGAATAATTTAGTTGTGAAAAAATGATTTTACTATTATTTATTATTGATTAAAACTTTATATAGGAATTCCTGTTAGCTGTGGCATTGCTAAGGGTCCAGCCAGAATTATATTAAATCTTGACGAAGCAAACAGTATTCAGGTTAAAAGAAAAATAAATATTTAAACAGACTTTTATGGAAATAAAAATAATTTCTGTTTTTTATAGCAAGGTGATATTTTAATAACATATAGTACAGATATAGGCTGGAGTCCTTATTTCCCCATATTGGGAGGAGTTGTTACAGAAATTGGAGGTCTTATTTCTCATGGTAAAGTGTTTATATATTGAATTAGTTTAATAGATTTTTAGAAAAAAAAATTATAAATTACTAATCAATAGGTGCTGTTATTGCTCGAGAATATGGTCTTCCCTGTATTGTTGCTGCTCATGGAGCAATAAAAAATTTTAAAACAGGTACAATATACTTTTTATTATATACAATATTATATTAATATTAATTTCATTCAATATTTTAGGAGATCTTGTGATTTTAAATGGTAATAAAGGTACACTTCAGAAAGTTGAAACCAATAGCATCAATGATGACAAATAACAAAGAAATCATCTATCTTATTCTATAATTTTTTGGAGAATTCCATTATTTCCATCTAGTAAAACAATATCACCTGAAAAACAAAATTATTTTAAATTTTATGTATTTTTATTGAATAATTGTAGTTATATATATATATATATGTGAATTCAAATTACATTAATTATAATACTGTATCATGTTATATAAATAAACTAATGTTTAATGGTTTGTTTAAATTTTTTTTATTGATAAGTATTTTTGCAAAAATCTAAACTTAAAAGCTAATTTTATATTTTTAATGCGGTAAAGCAGAAGCCAGTTGGAGCATCAGAGCTGAATTTTGGATCCCATTAGATCTGAACTTAATCTGTTTCTTCCAGATGGCAAGATTTTTTCATTATATATATATATATATATGAATTCAAATTACATTAATTATAATACTGTATCATGTTATATAATTAAACTAATGTTTAATGGTTTGTTTAAATTTTTTTTATTGATAAATATTTTTGCAAAAATCTAAACTTAAAAGCTAATTTTATATTTTTAATGCGGTAAAGCAGAAGCCAGTTGGAGCATCAGAGCTGAATTTTGGATTCCATTAGATCTGAAGTTAATCTGTTTCTTCCAGATGGCAAGATTTTTTCAGGAGTTGTCCAGATCTGGACAATTGAATCCTATTGTCAGTTTTTGTCATTTTATTATAACTTCTGAATTGATTCCTATGAAATATTTCAGTATAATTATAAATCAATCAACCAATCTATTGTTAGTAGAAATATAAATCCAATTTCGATTGAACATTTTGATTCTAAAACATTATAAGAATTAAAAAGATTTCAGGAATCAATAAATAGAATATAAAATATTATGTATAGCTTAGTGTTAAAATAAAAAATTAAATAAAAGCATATTGTTCTTTTCATGATCAAAACATTATTATTATTACTTTCCAAGGCATTTAAAACTCTCTTCCAGTATATGTAATATAAAAGAAATATATACTTATTGATGTAATTATTAATTAAGGACTTATTTTATGTATCAGTGGTATCCATAATGTTGATCTTGATTTACCTGTTGACTGCAGATTTTTAGTTGATCAGCAATAATATATATTTCAATTTTTCAAGTTTACCAATGTAGAACAAAAAATATACTCTCTCAAGAAATTAAGCGTCTCTGGGGATTGCAAAAAATAGTTATAGTACCCATCATTCTATCCTCCACAGGAGTAATCCCTCAAACAGTACACAAAAGCCTCAAAACACTAGATCTACATCCAAAGACATACATAACACTACAAAAAGCATCTCTACTCAATACATGCAACATAGTAAGAAAGTTTCTCAACACTGATACAGACAGTTAACTCACAATTAAACATCACAAGTAGCTATGTCTTGACTCGTGTCTGACATAGCACTCTGACCCGGAAATATTCCGTGCCGACATTGATGTACTATAACATAATAATAATAATAATAATACAAAGCTCTATAACTGATGGACGAACACTTATTGAACTTTATACTGTATATTATGCAATCAGTTAAGCAAAAAAGTGAAGTGAAATGATTCACGCTTAAGCTGTTGCCAATTCCAGTTTATGGGAAATCACGAAAGAACTAGAGCAATAGTAAGAAAATTCTTATATCAAAAATAATTTTTATTTATTTTTTCAATAAAGGGAGTTATAAAGTTGCTAAACTCTATATCAGCAATTTTAAATTATATATTTCGTCATCAAAAAAAAAAAAATTAAAAATCGCCAGATCTGGCAACAGTAAGGCCACACCCACCTGTATTTTCACTTGGATTTCTGAAAATGTTATTGCCGATAATTATCACTTACAGTAATTATCACTGCTTTTATTGTTTTACACTTTCCCATTTTCTGTGATTCACATGGACTGATTGAACACCTGCAGTTAGAATACCGAAGACCTGGTGAACTTTGAATTAAAAATTCGATTAGAAAAGCGATTTTTTTTTGTTTTTTGTACCTGCAATGAATGATTTTTATAAGCGGCGAAGTTGATTTTATTACCCGGCGATTTTTCAATTGTATTGCATTGATTTGAATCCGTTCCTAAGGATTTGATTGTATAAAGCAGCTGATTTTATTAAGCAGCGATTTTATAAAGTGGCAGGCACTGTATATAAATTTTTATTTCTGTATAACACTATATTGATATGAAATTATATTAATTACAATTGGCATATAACATATATAAGTCTCTGTGATCTAATTATTACATCTGTAATTAATTATTACATTTTTCAAAAATTATTACAATTATGATAGTTATTTAATGGCATAAAAAGTGATTGTTATTTATTCCTGACATGCATAATTTCTAATATAAATTAGTAACATATTTTTCTACACATATATAAATTTGAATTACTATGATATTTTGTCATTCTATTAAAAAAAATATTTAATCTAATGAATTTAATCCTTTAAACAGTATGAATTATTTTCTGTATATTTTTAAAATAAAATAATTACAATAATAAGATGCAGGCTCAAATATTCTAGTTATGAACATTTGTACTTACACTCATGAAATTTCCTTTCAAAATTTTAAACATTATGATAATAGAATGCTCTAGCAACCAATATAATGGAAAATTACATAATTAGTTAACATATTATAACAGTATTTCAAGATGGCAACCATTACACCAAAATCCTCACTTTTTAATTTGAACATTTTATCCATATCTGGGAAATAAGCAATTTTTAATTGGTTCAGTTGTGAAATATATTACAAAATGCAGTAAATAAAGTTATTTTGGTATTTTTGTAGGCAAAATAACAGCAGTATTTGAGTTATGAACAAAACTTGTATATGAATTAATCTTTTGTCCTTCTTGTTCCAATATACTTCGATTGTCTTTCTGCATTCACACCCCTTTTTTAATAAAAATGGATTTCTGATTTTTCACTATAGCTTTATTTTTTAATTTTTTAGCAAGAAAAAAATTGGATTTTGTGGACCATATGCTGTGCCTTGATATCATTTTTAATTTTGGATTAAGAATCAAAATTATGAAAGTCATTATACCTAATTTGCATATGTACATTTTATGCATTTTTTCAAATTATTAATTTTTTCTGCATTGGATAAAAAAATTTTAATATACTTAAATTCTTTATCATATTTTGTTTCAAACAGTACAAAATACTTGATAGTTCTAAAAAATTTTTCCAACTAATGAAGAATATTTATTCTGTAATGTGATACTGTTAAATCTAATTCAATACCATGTGTAATAAACTATCGAAACTCTTCCTCCTGGTGGTTGAATTACAATATTCTACTACACAAATAAATAAAATAGTTTATTAGCTACCTTCTTATTTTCCTAAAATAATACATGGAAAATATTTTTACTTCATAAGAAGTATTAGTATTTATCAAAAAGATGACTTTTTCAAAAACTTATTTTTATAAATAAATATTGCCATAATTTATATTCGTAGCAATCATCCTGCCATCTACATGCTAGATTTGGTACTAATTTTTGATAAATCATTGCACATTGCAGTTAAGATTTTGCATCAATGCCTTTTAAAAATGGTGGATAATGAATTATATCTCTCTATTTAGTTGATCTATGCCATTATTTTTAATTACTTTTGGCAAAATTAAAGTTATATTAGCATTTTCAAACAAAGAAGATTGATTGTGATTCCTCTCTCCTTACTTAACAATGAAATTAGCTTATAGCCTGAAGTCAAATACTTGATTTTGGATGACTTTTTGTCAATATCTTTTACACCCTGGTCTACTAATTAGTTGTTTCTACTACAGATAACACACAAATTATTTGTATGTTAAATAAAACAAAAAAATTTAAATAATATGTAAGCAAGCAGTTAGCTGCTATCGTTTGTCAATATCTTTTACACCCTGGTCTACTAATTAGTTGTTTCTACTACAGATAACACAAAAATTATTTATATGTTAAATAAAACAAAAAAATTTAAATAACATGTAAGCAAGCAGTTAGCTGCTATAATATTCATCTGATTATTTCCTTCCATAATCTATGATGCCAACTTCTGCATTGATCATAAAGCATAGTATTGGTTGCTTTATTTCTCTGATAAATTAAAACTTCTAAATTTTTAAATAAAACTAATTTATCAAATTTTGTGTGAAAAAACATCAAAATCATATTATTTACAAGAGACCAAACTTTCCTAAATTATAATTTATTGGTTTAAAATAGTAGAACAAAAAATTAAGCATAAACTAAGATGATGTGGAACATGATACGACAATTGAATAAATTCAGATGACAGGCTCTTGAATTTTTGGTGGTCCAAAAGTTAACAAATGGATTAGATGATTTGGTTTAAATTGAATAATTAGAGGATTAATTAAAATTATTAAAATATCTAATTTGAAATAAATTTTTAATTATTATGATAAAAGAATGAACAACAAAATAAAAATTGATATTTTAATCATTTTTTCTTTATTAAGTAAAAAAAAAAGGAAATTATGGATTCCCATATTCTTCAATACAGAACTACTTGTGATTTGACATTATTTTATGAGTGGCTGTCAACCTGACCCCAGTCTTTCTCCTTTCACATTCTGACTTAGGACTTGCAATGGCAGAGTTACAAGAACAAAAAATCTGATTGCATGGAGACATAGTTATATAGTGTCACTTTTTAAAAATAAAGATATGCCAGATTGTTTAAATTATCAGGAATAAAGCTTATAAGCTACACTATGAAAATATTGGAGAGAGTTGTTCAAAACCAATTAACACATTGGTTACAGTGCAGTGATAGATAGGGGACAATGCTTTTGTATTGCTGATGCAGGCATTGATGTTATATTGATAATAGTTGTCTAAAAACCATTTATAAATATTTTTCATCCAGCACAGACTGCATTTTTTACTTATGATTGTAATTAGAGTAAAATTCTGCATGTATAAGGTATACCAATCAAGATGGATATATTTTGTTTTTTCCTAAATGCATTATTTATTTTTGTTTACAAAATAATATAAATAAATTATTTACCATAAAGTAATAATTTCTAATACAGGGTGAATCAGCTAAATCCGGACAAAATAAACATTTATAATTAAACAAAATTTTATTTAACAAAAAGAATAAAATTATCAAAATTATCATTTTGCACATTAATTTGAAATCTCTTTAGATCAAAATTACTCGATGTAATTCCCTTTTGCCTCAATTACTGCCTCGATTCTCGACCAGAAACGATGACATGCACTCGATGTAATTCCCTTCTGCCTCAATTACTGCCTCGATCCTTGACTAGAAATGATGACATGTCCTGCGCAACGCCCGCTAGTAAACAGTATAATGCACAATACACAGTGTTTTTCAGAAAAAATGCGAGGACTGGGAAGAGGACTTGAGAAGGGCTCCAAAAATATTATTGGAGCCCTTCAAAATTTAAAAGAGTTTTATTTTAAATTTTGAAAAATATACAGTAGTAAGAAGTCCCTAAAATTGTGAAAATTGAGGCCCTTAAAATCGTGAGGCCCGGGGAAATTGCCCCTCTTGCCCTCATAACATACAGTATATTCGATTCTCTATAAACCTATTATGTATTGTTGTTTTTGAATTAATAAAGCAATAGCTCATCTACTATAAACAAAATTATTTTGTTTAATGTATTCAGATGCTTAAAAAGTACAAAATTTTAATAGAAATAAAGAAAGAAGAGTTGAAGAGTTTGAATTAAAAAAAAAAAATAATAATAAGTTTATTTCAGATATGTTTCAATGTATTTCTGTTATTAGTTCTGATATACTTTCATTAATAGAAGTAACTTTTACTGATTAATAAATAAACTAAATTTGTTAGGAAATAATTAACTTATTAATAGCGTATTCAAATATTTAAAAAGTTGTTGCCAACAAAAAATAAAAAACAGTTTATTTTCAGTATGAGATTTCATCGAAGAAAAAAAAAGTCAAACTATCCTTAATTTTATATTTTGAAAAAATGATGCGATGTAGTGTGAATGTTTTCATTGTTAAAAAGTAAGCATATCATTCGAATAGGTAATATTATACCAAATTATAAAAAAATAATGGAAACGAAAAAAAGGAACGAATATTTTTTCGCTGTACAGTGGACAAAACAGCCAAAAAAAATGAATGTAAGCCATTATGATTGTTGTACAATCTTATTATGAGTTCCAGTTATGACATTTTAATTACTAGACTATATGTTACGTCTTTCTTCGTTCTTGAGGTCGTTTTCAATCACTTTTTTTATTGAAAAGTATAAAAAAAATATCATAAACCGTTCGTAATTTCCGAAGAAATCATTACTGTCAGACAATACTGCAAGTTAGAAGCGTTAACTTCGCTATAGCTATTTTTGGTCATGTTTGACTTTGCCGAAATTGCGTCATATACCTTACTCGTTAAAGTTGTTAAGTGGGGTAGTGACGAAAATGTTTTGTTACGTCGTGAAATTATATCAACTTTAATTCGAATATGTTGATCTTCACAGAGAAATTTTTTTAGATATTTAATCATATAAGGCATTTTTCAGCTGAAATAAATTCTCTCTCTCTCTCTCTCCCGAAACAAGCATAAAAATCTTTCCTTATCAATAAGAAAAGATTGTGAATTGTGAATTTTTGGCAATAGAAAATATTTTATAGACAAATTTGCACAATACGGAAAATCTAAAGGGTTAAATATGTAATTTTTTAGACGTCTTCCATTATTTATTTTTGTTGGGAGGAACCAAAAAAAAAAAGTTAAAAATATATTATCTTGAAATATTACTCACTATCAATCTGTAAGATTTACGAACGTTATGACTTCATAGTCATTAATTTTATAAAAGAACAAACGAAATTAATGGACCGTACTTAAATAAACCCTTTTTTTAAATTATAGGGTTAGACATGGGCGTTGTGGGCTGTACAGCTGCAAAACAAACCTTATAACAGTTTCTAATACACACCCAAAATACCGCAACGTAACATAAATCAAGAAAAATAAATATAAATTATCTTAAGAAAATAAAAATAATATAGAATTTGAACATTTTTAAACTGTCTTCAGCATTTCTAACTGTTATAACAACTATATGTTTAAAAATCGACTGCATAAAATATTATGCATCTCAATTTACTATAATTAAAGCTTTAGGCCTTTCCATTTTGATTTCTATCTCCCGTTTTATTTGCATTATTTTATTCATATTTTGAGAAAAGTTTTATGTTAATCCGATCAATAATAATTAAAATTTTAAAAGGAAATCTGATAAAATACTTGATTTTCCTTGAAAAATTACAAATAAATATTATATAATATACTATATCTAGTGTAGACTTATAACTAACGTGAAGATTGTTATAATATAAACAGTAACATAAATTTTTACGATAAATAATTTATTTTATAACAACATCAGAACTTAAATATATTTAAAGTCAGCGCCGGTTCTAGATATTTTGTCACCTGAGATAACATTAGAAAATGGCGCCCCGTCTCTCTTCAATCATGCACATCAATACGTAAACATATCTAATACTTTAGAACCGGGAATGTAATGATGTCAGATACATAATCACCGAGAAACATACAAAAAAAAAACATGGGTTGAGTTGGGAGATAATAAACCTAGACTAGGATTATATACAACTGTTAATGAAAATAAAGTGATATCTATGTTAAAAACAATAATAATTAAAGCATATTTACGATTATGATTCTTGATTGCGATATGCCAATGCGGAAAAACGTGAGGGAAACAAATATTTATTTTGTTTACACAGATGTCATTCAATCGTGTAAATAATAACAATTTAATTCACGCTGGTTTCTCTCTCTCTCCCTTAATAAATATTATCCGTTAGAAAAATACACCATAATGTCTTTGTAGACCTACTCTACAGGAAGAAATATTGTCAGGAATAACAATTTAATTCACGCTGGTTTCTCTCTCTCCCTTAATAAATATTATCCGTTATAAAAATACACCATAATGTCTTTGTAGACTTACTCTACAGGAAGAAATATTGTCAAGATACTCGTATATACAATTAAGCTTGCAACTACATTTTCGCTCCTAATTTTCGTCCTATGCGACGGATCATCTCATCCTAGATCAGGTGCTGTTTAAAGTTTTATGTAAAAGATATTTCTCATGTTAATCGAACGAATAATTTTAAAACTGGATTACAAATAATAAATCTTTGTTTAAAAATTTATCTAGTGATATTTAGTTCAAACTACATAATTTATAACTATTTGCTATAAAATTTGGAATATAATATAATTATGCAAAAGAGAAAAAGAGATGCAATTCAGTTCCTGAATATGATCCTCCATCAGTCATGTAAAAAATAAAAATCAAGCCAAAAATAGGAACACGATAAGCATTTAATGTGTTTATCTTTAGTGATAATAAATTTCTTCATTATATAATATTATCACTGCTAGAATCTTCATAACTGTGAGATTCTTACAGTAATGATAAATATTTATGATGTTTCTACTCTTTTATCGGTTTGACTTTTATTTTTGCATGTTAAATCACATGGAGATATGAATGCCCATCGTAGTATTCAGTATTATATACAGTAGTATGTATTTTAAATCACTTAATTTTTCTTTATTCACAGATACACTTACCAAACATCAGCAGTAATTGGAATTAAAAATATAAAGTAGTAATTCATAATTATTTATTAGCATCACATATGAGCTGGTTGAAGCATAAAAAAGTGAGAAGTTTCCTTCATTAAAATAACCAAAACAATTTAAAGATAAGCAAAACTTTATTTTAATTTAAAACTAAAATAAAGTGAAAGGATATCTTTACAATTTTTAATAAAAAGAATTATTAGTTTCGTAAAGAATTTCAAATAAAAATAAAAATTATCAAAACTCGAGCTCTCAGCAATAGTTAAGCTTATCTTATTTAAATAGTAATTTAGAACTTGACGGATCGTATCATTTAAAAAAAAAACAAACAAATATATTATAAAATTGATCAAAATCATTATTAAAAATCAGGAAATATGATAGATTTGAATTTTTGTTGTAATTAATAATGAAACTATTTCGGAGATGACCTAAAATATCATTCATCATATGTAAGATAGTAAATATTCAAATTTTTCTTTTTTTTTTTTTTAGCTTAAATAAGTTACATTGGCAAAAGCTGCATGAAATATAGCTTTATGGTAACCAGCTAAAATAATTTTAATATTTCTTAGCGAATATCAATTAAACAATTCGAATAAATTTCAATTGTCATGTTAAAGAATCACATTAAATTTTTTTATATAAAATTATTTTCGATTGTAATCGTTTCGATTATTCATTATTCATATTTTTCATTTTATAATCGGTCCATCTAATATTAATCTTATTATTCAGTGAGTTTATACGATTAAATGTCAAATGAAAGAATAACAACGATGGGACTGAATTTCCTGCTGAAATATAATTATATTTAAAAAATTCTGTTGGAAATCTTGAGTACTATTCTTCAAGAAAATGAAGATAACCTTGTTTAATTTTATATAAAGCAATATAAAAATGGCGTCAAAATTACTTTGATATAACTTCACATCCTCTTTCTGTTTTTGTATTATGAAAAATTTCCTTCCGCAACGGAAGGAATGAAAAAAAATAAAACATTGTTTTTTTTTATTAGTTTTTAGTCTACTTTTCGAAGGAAATGGTTGCTTATGAGATCACTATCCTATATGTCTCTCTTTACGATTGTTTCCCGCTAATAAATTTTGAACTAATCAGCGTATTTTCATGAAATTTAGTGGCATTCTATCTTTAAAAATCACCTCTACATAACATCAACTAACATTCTAACTGTGTAAAAATGATGGATATTCAAATTTCTGAGATACTCTCTTAACACATTCCGAGAATGAAATTTATTGTGATGATCATGCCATTTACTATGACTTCAATGATACATTAACTTTTTATCTTTGAAAATATTTAAAAATGGCGAGCTTTCAATCTTCCTAAATAAAGATAAAAATGTGATGAATGATATGGTTATCTTGTTTATAATCAATTTGAGTATCTCATTAATTCAAAATATATAATGTTAGACTTATATGTGTTTTTTTTTTATAAATGAAGAAAGATTAAGATATTATATTCAATACAACAAGCATGCTTGAATGTTATATTCATGATTTGTGTTATAAAAAATATATTTATATGTATATATTTTTTATGAACTGCGAATATAGCATTCTACTATGCCTACTGTACTGAATTTAATACATTAATATTTTTTTAATTTATTTAAAAAAACACAATTATATAACTTATAGTATATATTTTAAATCGATGAGATACTCAAATTGATTATAAAAAACTAATAAAAAATAATGATTTTTTTTTTGTTTTGTTGGGAAAGGAAATTTTTCACAATATAGAAGCAAAAGGAGGACTTTAAGTTGTTTCAGGATTTTTTATGTACTGATTTTATATAAATTTCAATAAGTAATTTTAAAAAATCAAACAGATAAATCTAAAGAATGTTATCTTTATTTTCTTGAAGAATAGTCTGCAAAATTTCCAACAGATTTCTATAGTGTTTCACTACAAAATTCAGTTCCATCGTTGTTAGTCTTTCATCTGATAGGAAATAGTAATTCATTAACCACACTGAACAATAAGATTAATAATCAATGAATTAGCTATAAGAGTTTTATTATATATTATAATGAAGTCCAGTAATTATATTATAGAACTGGAATATTTTTAAAAATCAAAAAATATATACAAAGTAGAAAAACTGGAGAAAAAGAGTGCATTGGATATAGTTTGGAAGTTTGTGCAGTGTATAGTCGTCCCACATGTGATTTATAAATATTATTTGATAATTTCATTATTATTATTAAATTTCTCGCTAAAAATTGCCTGATGTAGCCATGTATAAGTAATTAAATATGCAAAACTGAAAATAGCAAAATGATTCAATTTAATATTAATATCTGCTATATAAATTTAATGTGTGTTGACAGTAGAGAAATTTAGATTCTCGAGAGTTGAAAAATGAACCGAATACCGTATTTCCTCCACTCCAGAGGTTCCAAATGGCATAAATATTACTTTGCTATGGTTAAGGATGTGGGATCTAAAATTTCTGCTTTGGACTTCTTCGAAGTAAATTATTACTAAAAGAAAAACATTCTGCAACCAAAGAAAAACAATTTTTATTTCTTTTTTCCACACTGAAAGCCGTTTGTAAACTTGATTTGTTGTTTATTTGTTTGTTTTTATTGAAATTGGATTAAAATTAAACTAATGTAGTTTATTCTTTCTTTTATTATATCATATTTTACTTTTTTTATAATCCTGGAACGAGTTTTTATTTGTTTTATTACTAATTTACTAAGAAAATTGATTTATAAAATTAAACAAACTTCTTATAAAATATTTAAAATCTGCCAAATATTCAAAGAAAGACTGATTTTAAATAAAAACTAATTATAATATTGAAATCAATAATTCTTATATAATCATATTAATATGTAATATTCGATAATAGAATATATAATAAAAAATTAAAATATAGCGCTATTTTAACTGTTAACCTTTCCATTTACCAAAATATAAACAAATGTTGGGGCATTATGGCGAAGATATTTTAACTGCATTAATATAATAGATTTATAAATATACAGATTTGTATTTATTATAAGCAAGGCAACTTACTTCGCTTATAATATAGCTAAGTTTTACCTTGCCTAAGTTAGACAAGTTACAGCTTAGGCAAGGTAGACAAGGTATGCATTTGAGAGGTCATTTAAGATGCCCTTCTTAAATGCATTTAATATTTTTATATTAGATGCACAAAGAACCACAATACGCATAAATCCAGTCCTGATTATAAGATTACTTATATTAAGATAAACTATATTGTCTTCCAATATTAAGGTTCTCCTGTAAGTTAAAAAAAAAATCACAAACTGATAGAAAATTTTTAAACTACGGTAATCAAACTGAACAAAACTGAGAAATGAAAAAAAAAGACTTGTAAATTAGAAGAAAGAAAAGCTTCATGTATTAAAAAAAATTGAAAATTTAAAGTTTATTAGAGTACGAACTGACGCCATATCGATACACATGGGCGCCAGACTTCCTGGGATGCAGTCTCCAAGAAATAAGGCGCTTCAACATTTGGCGCCCTAATTCTTAGACTGGATTCTTAGCATGGTTCTTTAGGAAGTACAGCATCCATATATGATAATGTGTGACCCATATATGAATCCAGATTGATGGTACAATTCATACAACAGTGTTGTACAATATTGGAAACCAAAAATGTTTGGTAATAAAGTTTAATCTGTATGACTGGACAATAAAGCTATCATTTTAATTTTTGATTCTATCAGGGAATATTTTCCATATATTATACAGTATTGAATTTCCATGCATTGAATCTCTATCGTGGGAATTTCATGGTTGTACCTCGATTAATTTCGATAAAAAACTTGAAAATAAAAAAATATATAGATGCAATCCATTTTTGTCAGAATAAAAAGTTTTCAGATATTTTTTTCTTCTCTATATTTTACATTATTTTTAAAACACGTCAAACAGTCTATACAGTATTAAAGACAAACTAACGAAAAATGTGAAGTAAGTACAATATAAAAATAAAACAAAAAAAACAAAAATTTAACTCCGAGAATATTGATATAAAAAATAAAGAAAAAAATTGGCGAAAGAATGATTAAAAAATATGCTTATTCATCATAAACTATCAAGTAACTTTTCTCTTTGATCGACATCTTATTTTTTTAATCTTGTGTAATATAATACATTTTTTAATACGCATTTAGCATTAAACTGCGACTAATCAGGTAAGTTACAAACTACGACGGAAACAAGATGTGATTCAGAGGATAGATTTATATATCTAACAAGTTAATAAAGATCAATGAAGCGATCATTTGATCCTTTTCATTATTGTTATTTTTAATTTAAAAAAATAAAAAATAAAATAGGAATAATAGAAAAGATCATAATGATCGTTTCATTGATCTTTACTAACTTTTAGACATATCTTCTGAATCACGTTTTGGATTCGGTTTGTAACTTGGTTTCCGTTTATAAATATATTTAATTTACAAAAAGTATATTATTAAATATATTTAATTAAGTTCAGGTTATTATTTCTGACGTAATAATGACCCGATATAGACATTTTCAATAGATTTGTTCCTTTAGTACAGCGATGAACAATCCATTAAACAATGACCATAAATGGCCATTTCGTAAAAATGTGTGGCCAACTTGATTTAGAGGAATTAGATTATTATGCTATAATTATTTTCGGAGGTTTTTGAATCATTGTATAGATGTTATTGTTGTAAGATTGTTTATCTATCGGTTTCTTGGCATAGTGGGAGAAAATGAATGCCAAATCTTTCAGTGAAATAAGTTTATTTGGCAAAAATCTTTTCTGTCAAAATAGAGTTCTATATATATATATATATCTGACTTTTATTAGAGTTTTGTTATTAATAGTCTGGCCATTTCTGTGATTGTCACAAAAATAATCAAGAAAAAAATTTGGTTGCCCATCTCTGCTTGCAGTAGATAAGTGAATTTCATTCATATCAGATAGCATTTTGCTAAATATTGCTTCACTGCTTGTATCTTCTCCCTTTATTGCATCAGTAATAGTTGATTGATCCTATAGCATATATAAGCACCATATTTTTGATTCGAATCATAGGAGTGGGAAAAAACAAATTTTCAACTTCATATAAACATTTGTACTCTCTCTCAGATAATTTGATACGGAGCAGTTACATCACTGTTCCCGATATAGTAAGACAAAATGATGTGTAAAATGAGTTTAATTCTCTAGTAAGTCTCTATAATATATGTTAATCTCATTCAAATTGGTTAATATTAAGTGAGATACTGTGCTGACAGATACTGAGCATGCAAACAGGCAGACTGTTGTTAGTTTTATTGCATTCTGAAATGGAAGATGGAAAAAAGAAATTGACAAACATTAAATCTTTGTATCATTTTTTATCATAAATGATGATAATTACAATTCAAAATATAAAAAATATTCTGAAATGGAAGATGGAAAAAAGAAATTGACAAACATTAAATCTTTGTATCATTTTTTTTATCATAAATGATGATAATTACAATTCAAAATATAAAATATTTAATGATAAAAATAATTTTTAAGGTCAATGAAAATTATCAGTTAGCAGATATAGTATACTCCCGATTAATCGGGGTAGTTGGGAAATGAATTACTCCGGATGATCCGTAAAATACTACTAAAAAATATCGGAATTATGGGCAATAAGCAATTAATATTAAAAAATAAATAAATTGCATAATAAATATATCCAAATGTTTTAATAATTTATTTAAAAATTAAAACAAAAAATCGATTTATTTGCAGCAAGGAATGATTGCAATATTTGTAATTTTTAATTTGCTTATAAGTTTTATTGCCAATTATTTAAGATATAATAAAGAAATTAATCTGGGGAGTTTAAATATTTTTTCAGATAGCGCATATAAGATAAAATATCAATAATTAACCATCAATTCCGGATAATCCAATCCTGGATAATCGAGATTCTACTGTATCTCGAATGAATCTTCTGATAATTCTTCTGAAATTTATTTATGTTAAGTGTGTTTATCATACTTACATAAATAAATTTATATTAAGTATAATAAACACACGATCTTTCATTAGTTATGAATAAATTAATTTTATGATTATCAAATATTTCTTGTATGTGTTTCCAAATGATCAATACCATTTTGCAGTATAAACTGTGAATAAATTATAATTTCTTGATACTTAAAACAGATTTTTTTTTTAATTTATTGAGCATTAACAGAACACATGAAGTGATTATTTTATTTATATAACCGGTCGTAACATGGGGACATAGATGCATTTTATAATACATTACTGTACATATATTAGTTTAGACTACGTGCAATGTCGCCAAATGACGCAGACAAGACGTCATCCTGCGAAGTTTTTAATTACAGAAACGATGCATCGGATTCTTCGTATTTAAAAAAGAAAGAAAGTGGATGGCGATAGTAATTTGAGTGAGGAACTTGTGCCATATAGCCATTTACTAATCTAATGTTTCTTCCTGTGGCTGTCAGTGAAACTAAAGGTGACAGATTTATCTATCGAGTTAACCTCTCGGTGAAAGGAACGATTATATAACTTATTTTCTCTTTAGCGATCAATCATATCCTCCTACGCTATATAGAGGAAGCGGAAAATTTCATTTTAATTAAACCCGAGTATCATAAACCCTAATAGTATATAAAACTCTTTCGCTTCAAAGTTATTTCTAGAATATCGCCGAGAGTTTCTTTTTTAACACTTTTATTATTTATGTTTTGACCTTATGCCGTGAGAGACATTTCCTTCTTAAGGATAGAAAAGGAAAAAAAAAAATCATTCCACTCAATTTACCATTTACAGTATACGTTTACCGTTTCCGAAACAGATTAGTGGATTAATTAAAAAAATATATATATTTTAGCCCGATAACCAACAAAAAAATTGTGGTTTTTCTATCAAATCTATCCTGTAAAATGTATACATAATTTTGATTTTATGAAAGAATATTAGTTAAAAAAATAATCGTTTTAAAAACTCATCAATGATCACAATCGAACATAAGATGATTGATCTAAACCAGTGATTCCCAACCTTTTTTTTGGTCATGTCCCACCTAAGCATCTCTAAAATCCTGTTGCCTCTCTGTAACATAATTCTTAATATTCAAAAAGTGAACTCCACGTGGAGGAACCCTAAAAATCCATTAACTTGGTCTAAGCAAACTTCCAAAGAACGTGGCATCCATGAAAGAGAAAAATAAAAGAACGAAGGATGGTTGAAGTACTGAGGAAGATATCACTAAGAAATTATTTAAAAATATAATAATATGAAGTGATATGAAAAAAAAACATCAAATAAAGTTTCAAAACATATAATAGAAAACTGAAATGCATAAATATAAAATAATTTTAATGGAAGTTTTCTCTATAATACTTCGATCATTTTAATTAATATACAATAAAATAAAGGTACCTAACAAATTCAAAATACAATTTTATCTTATCGAGCACATTCTGATTTTAATTTTAAAAATGTGTATGTCACAATATATATTTATATACTGTATATAAGGTTTCTAGAATCATAGAAATGCAAAAAAATTCACTGTTTATAACTCATTCTCGAATTGCTCCCCTCAAAAATCAAATTGTCTCCCTATACCCAGGGCCGGATTTACCAATAGGCCGACTAGGCCGTGTCCTAGGGCCCCTCGCTATTCTAGGGCCCCAAAACTATCAATCAGTTTTCAACTTTTATAAACTTTTAATAATAAAAAATGGGAACTATCAATCAGTTTTCAACTTTTATAAACTTTTTAATAAGAAAAAAGGGTTTTTATTAAAGTGCTAGATAGAAAGTAAAATTTTAAAGGTTTCTTCAACTTTTATAAACTTTTAATAAGAAAAAATGGATTTTTATTAAAGAACTAGATAGAAAGTAAAATTTTAAAGACTTTTATAAACTTTTAATAAGAAAAAATGGGTTTTTATTAAAGTGATAGATAGAAAGTAAAATTTTAAAGGTAAACTTTTAATAAGAAAAAATGGGTTTTTATTAAAGTGCTAGATAGATGTAAAATTTTAAAGGTTCCTTATAAGTTATAAGGAGCCTTTAAAATTACACGTAGCTGATTTGAATTTTTAGGTACTAAAATTAGACATAGCTGATTTGAATTTTTAGGGGTCCCAAAGCCTTGACCCAAAGCCTTGCTCGTCCTAGGGCCCCTAAAAATGCAAATCCGGCTCTGCGTGTACCCCACATTGGAAACCACCGATCTAAACATTCTTAAAGCGATTTTAAATTTAGTTAAAAATTGTTAAATTCTTCGAAATATATCTCAGTTAATCGTCAATATTTATTAATTAGTATTGTTTTAGCTAATTATCTTTTACAAGATCCAATATTTTCGATTAAAATCAAATATTCGTCTTTGGGACAAATACATTAGGACCTACTGTAATTATTTGTATATATGTTTGAGCTATCAATTTTTTTTTTTTAATTCTGTTAAAAAAAATTATAAAGTTAATTATGGGCATTTTGTAAGTTTAATAGGTTCTGTTGCAATATAGCATTATGCATCATCAATCAAATTTGTTGTGATAAATTTGCACCATTTTGTAGTATATTTGATATAATTTTGATCAAGGTTTTTTGAAGTTATTGGAAAGCAAACATAAGAAAAACTTGCAATGGAAATCAAAGTAAAGAATACATAATCGATAAAAATTTATTTACTAAGTTTACGCAGGTAAAGCCGATGTTTAAATGAATGTATCTGAGAAAATAATAATTCTAAATGTATATATATTCACAATTAAATTATTATTGTACTGCCATTGTTGTATAGTTTAATGAATAAGTTGTTCAATAATTATTTATATATTTAATTAGCTTTTTTAACAACTAAATTTACTCTTAAGTCTTCCATAACATACAGTATTTTGAATTTTATTGTAAAATATGAATCCTTTATTGATAAGCGAAAATTTATCGAAAATCGAAGCTAAAAATAGTTTCGTTGATGTTATTCTGCAATTTATCAAATATCGATTACTTAAAATAGTTGTTCAAGAATAAATAAACAATTCTGAGAATTCTTCATATCTGGTTAATCGATCTTAATCTAAAAATCGATTGAATATATTAATTCTGTAAATCCTTAAGAAAACAATTAAGCAATAAGAGAAGAGAAAAGTTAATCTGTTTAGATGAAAGAAAATATTAAAAATTTTCTAAATCAGCAAGTAATTTTTCAAAAAGTTTAATTTCTGCTGTCAAAACTGTCGTTCTATTTACATAAGTACATAACCTTGAACAAAGATTTTTTTATGAGCGATTAAAAAATATATATAAACACAGAATATGTTCATAGCATTCTTTAAAATGATTAAAAGTTACTTTTATCCTGCTGTATATTTTATTTTTTATTTTTTTTTTGGAGACGTAAATTATATCCGGAACTTCTTTACTAAGAGCCGGTCTTAAAATAAAGTGGTGAATGTTTTATTCTAGAAAAATTTCTAAGAAAAATCCATAATAAAGTTGTTTATACGACGTATAGTACTTATAAGATTTGTCTGTTTTTAAAAACCTGTCGGTAAAAATAACTTGAGTCGAAAAAAAAATTCCGTGAATAATTTATTAACATAAATAATTAAGAATATCCCCCTAGTATCAAAGACTTCTCCTGTAAGAAGTGATTCGTCCTTTCTTTGATCCACTACTTACGCATACCGACAAACGTCAAATAAGTGGACTTAAGTATCCTTTCGTTTTAGCATTCCCGTTTAAAGTCAGACAATTAAAATAACGGATAGAGTTGGATTTAGTTTCTTTCTTTAATCGGCAACTTTGTGCTAAAAGTAAGTGGCAATACAAGCAATAATTCCTCGAAGTTGAATCATTTGGTCAACGACATCTTTAGCACAATAATCTGTTTGTTCTTCTCGAAAAAAATAAGTAAAATAAGTTAACTTCTCGATCGCATCATTTCTAAATTAATTAATTAATTAATTATCAGCCAGTTAATTTTTATAAATTTCGATTAAAGCATTATGGTATGCTGCAGAACACATTTCTGGAAAGAACTAAACATATTTTCCGAATATGTTTTGGTATTTTTGAGTGACTTAAAGTTAAGAAATTAAAATTTGTATCAACAAAATTATTTTCATTTACATAACATATGTTGAATATGATCTAACGTTTAATATTTTTTAAATAGCTAAATCTATAAGAGTTAATTCATTTTATTTAAAAGTTGGCTTTAATAGTTTGATCTCTTTCATAAAAATCAATTAAATAGTTCAAAAGTTATTAATATGATTTCAGCCATTTTTGAAAGGGTTGAAGACAGAATTTATGTTATAGAAATAAATTTCAGTTATTTATTTTCCATATAATATTCATAATTCCAATAATTAGTTCAAGTTTTATAAAAGAAATATTTGAAAAATTTGAATGTCCGCCATTTTTAAGTAGTTGGAGATATAGGATTAAATGTCGAAGTTATCTTTACTGGTAGAATATTACTATCGAATTTAATGAATATTTACTGATAAATCCATAAATTGTTAGCAGACAAACAGACAAATAGCATGGTGATCTTATAAATATTATTTTCTTTCAGAAAATAGGCTAAAATATAGAAACCATATAAACAATAAAAGTTCTTAATTAAATCCCTCTTAAACAATTGATTAAACCCTTTTGGCAATCGATTAATTTGGATCTCTCGATTATCAAAAAAGACTTCACGAGGGGCTTAATTTTTTTAATAATTCTCTTTTAATGCTTTATGATAGAGATGTTTTAAAGCATCTCTATCATAAAGCAGATTTCATATTTGTCTACACATAAATAAAGAAAAATTGTATATCAAAAATACTCGATCAATGCAAATTAATCGAGTAATAAATTATAATTTATATTAGAAGAAAGATAAATTCTATTCAGAAATAAAAAAAAAATATCTTTACCTGTTTTGTTGTCCTACGCGAGGATTTATTCTGAAATTCTGACTTCGACTTTCGATCATTAAACCTAAGGAAAACAATAAATAATTTTTATTTAGTCTGATTTATATAACTAGAAATTAATATAATCATGTGATTTAATCTAATAATATTGTACATAACGACAAAAACACCTCAGAATTCGTGTAGGGAATCCATCGATGAGGGAATCGTAAAATGGCATCCATTATTATGTTACAGCGCCATCTGCGAATTCTGCTTTTTTAGAGGAACTACAATTTCACTATTATAATTTTGTTAATAACAACAAATAATTTGGGCTGTCGCAGACATCTAAAAATTAGATTTTTCTAAAGATACACTATTTATAGAAATCAGTATAGTAGTTCAACCGAAAAAGGGACATCCACCCAGAAAGTCACGTTTGACTATTAATATATATGATTTAACTCGACATCACAACTTACATGTTTACCTAATATTGCATATAAATCAATATAAAATGAGTTTAATTAATAGAATGAATTTTAAGGAGGAAGAGTTTATTTAGGAAAAAAATTTGATGATTAATTTTTATTTTTATTTTTATTATTTTATTGATTAAAAATTAAATATAACGATCTGCGAAGATGCTTGTTGGCAATAATGTTACTCGATAGCCAGTCTCGCCTTTTGAACTGTTAAGAAGCGGTCATAAACCATTTGAATGATAAAAGAGACATCAAAAAAAGTCTATCATGCGTTACTATCGGAATTGAGAGACGTGACACTTAATCCCAAATGGGTTGTAAAATTATATAATAGGCAAAAAATATTTAACCTTAGTTAAACCCAATCGATATTACTATTAATAAATTTTCGATTAAAAATGTAGCGGTTTATATAGACTGTGTTAAAAATTAAATAATAATTTTTAAACGTATGAATTTTATAAAAGATAAAGAATTAGAAGAATCAGTGAACAACAATCACTTTCAATAGTAATTTTGATTATGCCTATATCTGTGTCTATGTTACTATATGCACTGGCTATCAAAGAAAGGGGCCTCACGATTATGGGGGCCTCAATTTATAACTCAATATGTTAGAAAAAATATATTGAGTATATTTTTATACTGTTTGAGCTACAAAATTTGAAGTTCTCTATCAATGTTTTCATTTTTCTTGTACAGTTACCACTGTATATTTATCAATTTTGTGTTTTTTTTTTTTTAAGGACCTCAAAAATATTAGTTGCCCCGGGCCTCGCATTTTCTCTGAAAGTCCCTGACTATCTGCACGCTGAGAAGAAGTGGCGGACTGGGTCTAAAAATATTGGTTGTCAGTAGACAAAGAGGGCCCACCCATAACTATAAGGCTATCATTTAATTTTTATAAGAATTTTTAAGGGGGCCCACTTGCCATCGGGCAAGCTGACACCTTGGCCAGTCCGCTATTGCTGAAAAGTATAGATATATGCATATTGAGAAGCATATTGAACTGGCAATTTTCAGGTGTGTTTTTATTACATAGAGTGGATCGGGGGAAGATGCTTATTTTTCTCTAATTCTTTAATATTTAAACAGGTGGCGATAAAAGGTGGTTTATTATAACCTCCTATAAGCCCGCCAAAAATATATATGATGGATATTATCAGATTATCAATTACTCGCATTAGAAATCGAAAAGTTTCCAGCGAGTGTTGAAATTTTCATCAAAAATTATAGTCACTTTTTGAAGTATTATTATTAATCGTAATAATATCATCAAAGTAAAAATTAATATATGTAGTGTGTAGTAGATACTTTAAAGAATGCTTTGCTTTAGATATCGTTCTAATTTAGCCATTTTAAGTCACGTGATTAAAGGTTGAATCTCACTCTGATCAACGGGAAAGATGGCAATATTTGATTCGGGGGTTAGATACCGAATTTAAATTTTTTATTTATGATGTATTTTCATAAATTAAATGATAAAAACATATATTAGGACCCAACCGGAGGTCTTTGGTTCGATGAAAGTTTAAAACTTGCAGCATAACATAAACAGAGGAGGCATGAATTGCTTCAATGCTTCACAGATATATGATAGGCCTATATCTACCTTACAGAACGTTAAAAAGGCGATTATAGAGAAATAATGATGGAAATATGGCATGGGACCACACAGTAAATAACTCATTATATGTTTAATACTAATTGTATATGAAGGGCTTAGGAAAAACTGTTAAATCCATTTTCCTAAGTGTTTAGATAGCTTATTTTATATGGACAAATGGACAGCTCCTACATATTTCTTAATTAAAAGAGATTGCTTTATATAACTTTAGATTTTCGAGATAGGGAGCCACACTAAACCATCAAAGAGTTGAATGTGGCTCACAAACCGCAACTTAACCACCGTGGATGTATGCTTATTGTTAAACCTTAATTAAGATAAATGCCTTTAAGAGCAGTTTTCTATTTTGAGACTTATTCTTTCTAACTCATTCAATATGCACATTTGCTTTTAAAATTTTTTATATAATTATAGAAATAAAATAACCAATAGAAAAACTGGATATTAAGATTAAAATCCATCTTGCTATTTTTATTGACTATTATTATGCATGCAAATTATAATACAATTTATACAATCAAAATTATATTTTACCAAGAGAAATTTTATATACCTTATTGAGTAACAAAAATTTATTATTTTTTTATTTTATAGAAATAAGCAATCTATTTATTTTGCCATTCAATTTTTATTTGAAAAAATTGTTTTTATAATTAAATAAATGAATTGACTTTGATTTATAAAAGTATGTTCACTCTATACCAATAATACTTTTTCAAAAAACTGATTTGAAGAAAAAAATTGTGAAATTTTTATAAAAACACAATAAAAACTTAACATGAAATACTTTCTTATGATTGCCTCATGTATCCATTGAACGATTTTAGTGTAGTGTCCACATTTGAAAATTCCTGCAGTAGAGAAAGATTTGTGTGATTACAATTTTGTTTGAATTTCTATACAATATTTTAAATTTCTTTCAAATAAAAGTTTTTCATTTTCACTCAGCATATTCCTTATATAAATAAAAATATTAATTGCAATAAATAAACTGGATTTAATGATTTTTAATGATTTTCATCCATTATGAGTACAATGAGAAAGCCAAAAGCAGTGGTATTGTAAATGAGTTTATTTTTAAACTCATTGTTCTAGAATGACAATTATACACCCAAAATCTATAAATAAGTAAGATTTTTGAATATCAGTTTAATGGATTTAAACTAAATTAACAATTATAAACAAGTTTTTTAAAGATAGAAATAGTTTTCTATTCAAATTTCAACAATGATACAATGTTTTTTTTTTAACTATAAATTTATTCAATACATAAAAATAGCTTTATATATTAAAATATGAGTTTTTATATTTGAATAAGCTAGACATACAAACTACCACAAATAAAAATAAAATACAAATAAAAATCAAGTGTATAGTATACATAATTTTTTATAATTTACTATTTGAATTATGTAATCTGCATACATTAAAAATATTATTGATTTATGTAAATGCAAATATTTAATTTAAAGATATTAATATTTATGAATACAAAAATTTATTGGCATAATGTTTAAGTCTTCATTGATATTATTACTTATTAATTAACCTTTATCTGATAAAAATGAAGTTTAAATAGAATATATATCATCATTGATAAACTTCGTAAAAGGAATACTAAGCAAGTCCATATATTTATTTAGATATTTTCATTGTAAAAAAATATTTTTATATAACAAAAAGAAATTCTTACCTAATTTCTTCTTGAAAGATTCAATTGTTGTTTCATATTTTTCCTAAAATAAAAATATATTTTTGGATTATTTTATTTATATAATACCATATTAATTTTATGCAAATTAACTGCAAACTTACAACTTTATCAGATGTATGTCTTAGAACATCTAATTCATCTTTTAAAATCCGAGCTTCTTCAGCTAATTTTTGCAAATCATCATTCTAATAGAAAAACAGAGTAAATAAATATAAAAAAACGGATTTCTAACATACCAAATTTTATTATTTCCTTATGAAAACAAACCTTCTGACTAAGTTCAAGTATTTCTTTTTCTTGTAATTCTGATTTCATTTTATATTCATCCCTTGCTACAAATGAAAAATAACAATTTAATTATATGAAATATTCATCAAATAAATACACCTCTGGATTTCAATTTATGAAATTTTACAAAAACAAATTCTATAATCAAGCTATACCTGTTTCTAATTTATATAATTCATCTTGCATTACTTCTAATTTATGTTGCATCTGTTGAAACCTCTTTCCTGTTAAAGTGCTATAAAAAAAATTATCATCATCATTAATAAAGTTTTGTATGTATCTACATTAGGAAATAATAATAATTAAAATTTTAATTAAGGAGAAAATTTAAACATATTCTTCATAAGCCTATAATATTGAAATATTTAGCATTCCAGTTATAATCAATTATTTAATCTTATTTAATAGATATTCAATGCATATTATTGCTATAATAAAATTCTAGTAGAATTTCTTTAATCTTTAATGATAATTATATTTTCTATTTCATTAAATGTAATCCTTAAATATCTCTACTATATTGCATATATTCATCCCATATCTTGTTTAATTATAAGTATTACAGCACAAATTAAAAGTGGAAAAGTTCTTTATTATAACTGAAGATCTTTCAGCTTCACTAAGCCATCGTCAGAATAATACAGAAATGAATACATTTTTGAATGTTATACAAACATAAAAAACTTAAAAAGAATACATTTAAAATTAAATAACAATATCATAACATTGTATATAATAATATTATGAAAATAAAATATAGTAATATTGACATCATATAAAAATGAAATAAAATAACAAAATAAATATTAAAATTTAAACCAGAAGTGTTATAAAATTACTAGACAAGCTATTTCAGCAGTATGATCGACGGTTGTATGTCATTTATCACAAGACATTTATTTTTATATTCTTGTATTACCAAAGATTCGGCAATTTTTATGTCATCACTACTACTTAACTTTTTAATGATTCTTGCCTGATCCCAATTGATCGAGATATTATAGTCATAAACGGATCTGGCTAGAGCAATGTCGAACTCTGCCTTCGTGATTGATTGCTTATGCTCGCTAATCCTAGTTTTTAAACACCGCTTTATGCTACCTATATAAATCTCCTCTCTTTGTAAATCATAGTTAAACATGGGTATAAGGTACTCTCGATCGGTCTAACATAGATATTGTAGGTTTAACGTTTTTTATATTAAGGTAAACAGTATCAAGTCTATTATACAGGAGTATAACATTTCTATTGTGGAGTGCTTTCTTGATAGTCTACATAGGTTTATGGTATTTAACAGAGCTGGTGTAGGATGTAATAATTGTGAGTGGATCAGCATAATTGGAAATGTTTTGCATGCCTACTTGCAGAGACCTTCTTAAATTTTTAATAAAGATATAGTTATACCCATATAATCTAGCTTGTTCAATAATTATATCAAATTCTATTTTCTTAGCAACTAACATACTACAATGTGTTTCCATTCGTTTTAGTAGGAAACGAAAGTCTGCCATCTTATAAGTGAATGGGTCATATGACCATCGTGGAATACAGGCGCATATGTAGATTTTTTATAAACTGTAGTATAGAAACAATTATTACAAACAGATATCTCTATGCCCAAATAATGGACATTTACCTGTGACTTTTGTTCTAATTTATTATTAAGGCCCAAGGTATTGTCATTAAAAATTCTAGGATGGATAAAATATTTTATTGTTATCGCAGATGATAAATACATTGTCAACATATCTAGTAATAAGCCTGATATCAGTGTGAATTAATGTTGACAACATACTTCCCTTATGACGTACTACTAACTCAGCTATAATGCCAGCCATTAGTCCTCTTATCGGGACACCTATACATTGTCTATAAAATAGATTATTGTACGTAAAATAAGAATTATATATTATTAGATGAGATATGTCCCTTAGGATTTGAGGTGGTACATTACCCTGTGTGTTCTCTAAGAGGAAACTTATCTTCAGATATTCATCCACTTGTTCTTTCCACTTTTTCTCAACCTTCCTCTCCCACATTTACTCTTCACATATCCAGTATATATTTGATTTGAAAATCATGATGATAATTTCACCATGTTAGTGATCAGCCAATGATGGTATAATCTGGTGGAGGATGGCAGCCCCATCACCAGACTATACCATCATTGGCTGATCACTAACATAGAATTTTCTGAGATCATTGAGTCTCAGATAACACAGACATCACTTTGTTAGGGTCTTAATTTCTTTCCAGAAAAATGACTCTATTCCCTGTTGCTATTCCCAAGCAATCTCCCTGTTGAATTTTCAAATCTTACTCACTCTCAGAGAGGAGAATAGTTCTCCTCTCTGAGAGTGAGTAAGATTTGAAAATTCTTGTTGCATAGTTCAATGAAGCATGTCAAAGAAAACAGATTAGAATAAATGCAGGGATGATGAAAGTTATTGTGTTTGAGAAGGGTGGAGGAATGTACAAGGTGTGAGATTGAATTGAATGGGGTACACTTGGAGCAGGTGAATGAGTTTGTATGCTTAGGAAGTACTTGAGGAGGAAAACAGAATTGATTGTGAGACTGAGAAGAGCAAATGCTGAATTGAAAGTTTGGGAGCACTTGGAAAGTATGCTAGAAATGACAATAGGACAAATTCTCATTTCTAGGATGGCTCTCTATCAGTGTGTACTGGTCCCAACACTGATGTATAAGTGAGACCTAGGTATGGGGTGAAAGCATGGAAAACATTTAATTGCAGTAGAGATAAATACTGAGTGGCTTAATTGAAATAACATATGATTCTGTCTCAAATGAAATACAAAAGCAGCAGGGAGCGAAAAGAAATGTGATAGGTGCTATTTATAAGTAAACTTTGAGATGGTTTGATTATATGGAATGAATACGTGAAGAGCAAATAATAAAGAATGTTTATAAATAACATGTAAAAAATAAGCTGATATATAAATATCAATATTAGTTTAGATAAAAAAAAATTATTATTATTATTATAAAATCTGTTTTGTTAAAGATCATTATTATAAAGTTCAAAAATTATTTACCACTTTAATCGGTATTTAACTAAAACACTAATTAATTCATAACAAAAAAAAAACAACAAGAAAAAGAATATTTTTAAATATTTAGAAATTTAAATTTTATGTTCTTTCTTCTACAATTATATTATTCTATTCTACATTTATGTAGCGTTAAAACCTTTGTAAGAGTTGAAGATGGCACATGAGCTAAAAGCGCTTCTCTGATTAAAATACATCCAGTACCAGACCAGTACACTCTTTGATCTTTATCAAAGAGTGTACTGGTCTGCTTTTTAGTGCTATGAATTAATTAGTCTTTTAGATCATTATTATTTTTATATTGTCATCATCATCATTGTTGCTTGATAATTAAACATTACTATTCTAATTACATATCTATTTTGAAAATACTATATTTGGTTATATAAGTTTTATATAAGAAAGGCTTTAAATAAAAATTTTTACCTTGGATCTTCTAAACTTTCAATATGATTTAACCTTTCAAGTAATTTTTCATTTTCTGTAAGTAAACTAGCTTTTTCCTCTTGTAAAATTGCTACCTAATATAAAAGTTATAAAAAAATTAAATATTTTTATTTCATAAAATATTTAAACATATTATTATACAAACCAACTAAGGAGACATATTTTTGAATTTAAAATCTACAAATTATATAAACAGATATTAGTTTAAATGAAATAACAATAATAAATAATTAGGATATATTTTTCAGAAAAAATTCTTGGTTCATAAAAATGTAAGCATTCTATATATTTTGCTTAAGAATATTAAAAATAGACATTGCTAGCTAATACTTATTTCTATATTTTTATATAAAACAATATACCTGTAATAGAACAGAAATATATTTAATTTTAACTATTAAAAAATATTTGTTAAAATATCAATAAACAAAGATTATTGATAATTTTACAATTAATTCAGTAAAATAATTGAAACAGTTGAACATTAATGACTTTTATGATTTGTTAAAAATGACATTTTCATTTATATTTCATTCAGAAATTATATATCAACATATGGATAAATTAAAGACTATCAAAAATCTAAAAATAAGTAAATATAATAATATAATAATAATATTAATTTTCCCTATATCTATACTTATAGATACAAAAAATGTCACAGTTTAAAATTATTTAAAAATACAATATACTTTAAAAAACAAAATCAGTATTATAACCACAAAAAATAAATTATTATATTTAAATGATATTTTTGATTTATTTTATATTTTAGTATGTTATATTTATTAACATATATTGCACACACATTTTACCCTTTATAAGATAAGAAAACTTTGAAAGGGAAGAATTTATCATAAATCAGCAATTCTAAGGGAATACATGCAATCCAAATGATCCTAAACAGCCAAACTTCCCCTAGCAGTTTATTTTTTCAATTAACTGCCAAATTAATAATTAATATTTAAATTTACGCTACGGTGCCACCATCTGTTGGATTAATAATTATTAATTTAAATTTAGGCTAAGGTAGCGCCATCTATTATTTAATAATTAAACTTTAATTTTTACTAATTTCCTCAAATTAAAAATTTGCCTTGGCCTGGAATCGAATCAGGGACTTTGGGTTACCATCCCAACGCCTTACCAGCTAGACTACCAAGGCACTGGCAGATTTTCAATTTAAAACCTTCTTAGCCTAAATTTAAATTAATAATTATTAATCCAACAGATGGTGGCACCATTGCATAAATTTAAATATTAATTTGGCAGTTAATTCAAAAAATAAACCACTAGGGGAAGTTTGGCTGTTTAGGATCATTTGGAAAAATTTATATATATTACACATTATGATTTAAGTAAAAAATGACACACATATATAGATCTTCATGGGAAGTACAGATATCTATAATTTATTAATTTAAAATTATATTCATTACAATAATCTGTGTACTGAATCTACTTATATTGTATAGTTAATTCGTATTAAACCTAATCTGCCAAATTAATCCCGATAATTATAATAGATTTTAATAATTTAGGCTAATGTTAACACCATCTCAGAATCAAATTATTATTAGTCCAAATTATTAAAATTTCTGTTATAATTATGAAAGGATTTATTTGGCAGATTGGGTTTAATTTGGATATCTCCATTGAAGATTTGGTTCAAAAAGTTAACTAATTCATCACATATTTGTCTTAATTTAACTCAATCTAATCCTAAATATAATAAATAACAAATATTGCAGATTTAAAAAAGAATTTATTATTTGGAAGGTTTAGTAATTATACAGCCTAAAGATGAATCCAATATGCTAGTGATAAATCAATACTAACAAAGAATTATACTATAAGGTTCAAGTACACTACTTCTTATGAATTCAAAATCATTATGGAACTCAAAGCAGGATTATTATTATAAGCATACAAATAATGCTAAAACTATACATCAAGCCATGTTTATTCAGTATTCAGTTTGAATAAACATTGTGTGATGTATAGTATTAGCATTATTTGTTTTTTATAATAATATTCCTGCTTTGAATGCTGTAATGATTTTGAACCAAGAGTTAATTATGAGTTTGATTTATATTTCACAAAATATCATAATAATTCTAAATATCAAAATAACAAGAGATAACAATTACAAATGTACAACTTAATTATATATATATATATCAGTCAGGGAAATGAGAAGAATGATGATAATTCTGCAATGTATGAATTTTTGTATTGGTAACTTATTTTTATAGAGATGCTTACATTATCTACATATTATATAAAAAATTATTATTATTAAATGTTTTATAAAGGAATAATATGAAAATAGCATATGATCTATACATTACTTTGATATTTAGTATGTAATAAGTTTTATGCTAAATTTTATAGTTTGTCATTATTGAAAAAAATTATTAATTTTGTAATATTTTATTAAAAAAAATTAATAAAATGATTATTATGATTAGAGAGAATATATGTTTATATTTTATCTTTGATTTGCATTTTGTATACTATATTTACTCTCATGTATTGCAAATGCATCCAAAATTTCTATAAAAATATAAAACCTTAGTGATCCCATAAAAAATTTTACAAAAAAATATTGAACGAACTTTGTACATAAATAAAACAAAATGGCAAAAGCTTTTCATAAAAATTTCATTTTTATAATCCTGATTAATCTGCCTTAATTAATCCCTTGATTCTATAACGGATTTCAATGATTTTGAATTAATTTAGACTAATTTTAGCACCATCTTGTAATTAGAATTATTATTATTTTATTAAATCAATGAGTGGCGCCATTTATTAATTAATAATTAAACTAAAATTTTTTAAATAAATTATCTGATGAAAAAATCTGCCTCGGCCTGGGATCAAACCGGGGACCTTTGGGCTAACGTCATAACGTCATACCGCTAGACCACCGAGGCTAACAAGCAGATTAATTCTCCAGACAGGTATATTAATTTAGAGGTAATTTTTTTGATTAACGATATCGGACTCTGCCAATAAATCTTTTACTGACCGGGCTAAAATTTAAGGTTTACAATTATTTTATAAAACTACTATATTGATTTTTTTAAATTGCATAATATTGAAATTAATGCAATATTTTTATTAGCATTAAAAAAAATCTTATATGTAGAATACCTGCATATCTAATTCATGACATCTTTGAGTGATTTGTTGTTTAGCTTCCGTGGCCATCTGTAATTCTTCTATTACACGTTTTAAATGCTCATTAAGATCAGCAATGGATTCAGCAGAATAAGTACTAGGAATTTCTTTAGTCATAAGCTGAAAATGAAATGCAGTTTGATTTTATAATTAAAATGCTTATTTTATTAAATAAATTTTAATATGAGTTTTAGGGTCAAAAAGCTAAAGTATGGCGACTTCTCCCGATCCACTATAAGTGATATAAAAAAGGCATTTTGTCCTGCTTATTCTGCATAACTTTACATATAACACAACAACAAATATCGATAAGCTTAAAGTTTATTTTTATCTGAACTTAAAAACAAGATTTCTAGACTTTTTTTTTTTTTAACCTTTATGACAGTTTTGATCATTCTGTGGTTTTTAAAGATAAGATTTATGATTATACTTATCAACGCTCTCCACTAAATAAATACACAAAACGGTTTTTTGTTTTGAATATTTTGAATTAAATTCTCAATTTAACGTTAAGTCTCATGTAAATCCTTTGAAAATCAAATAGCAAATTAGTTAATCGTTAACTCATCAGTAACTTTCAACAGGTCTCAACCTTACTGGGTTAATTAATTACCTGGGAAGATGGGAGAGAAACTTTTCACATCGTAGCTGAGATATTAATGTAGTCTTTTTTCAAGTAAATCTCCTGTTTATAGTAAATTTAAGCTGTTAATAAAGTTTCGATGTAACACAGATGTAATTCTTGAAGACAGTTTTAGGAGACGTGACCTATATTAACTATAGGTCACGGCTATTGGTCTAAGATAGAGGATAGCGTGGGTGCCTTCTTACTCCGACTTATCATCCAGTTCACTCAGCAGGATTGAATTATAATATTTTATTAATATAAAAGTCGTCTTTGATGACTATTTTTACTCCGATCTTTATGAATATAAATCATTTATATTAATATTCAGTTTATCTAAACAGAAATTATAGCAGATGATTATATAAAAATGTCAAAAAAAAAAACCTAAGAAAATTCGGTTACCTGCCAAATTTTATGCTAAAGTGGGTCATCTGATAAGGCGCTCATTGTTGACGTTTACGAACTGTTAGGCGATCTCACTTTTTTACTTTTATTTTTGAGCAATTTGAAGTACAGTATTAAATATAGAAAAACGGGACAAGGTTCTCTTGAGAAAATAAAAGATTGCAATTAGTTGGACAATCCGAAAAATGATATGTTGACGAAATTAGAGCTCCTGAAATGTGTAAAAAGAAGAAAAAAAGAAAAGAACGTTATAATGCTATTCATTAATCATAGGAAGCTAAATCTTATGACGCTTGTTAGACACCAATTGGAGCGGAGAAAGTAATTGAAACAGTATATAGTATTCACACACATATGAGCTACTTGTACTCGTAAATAGCCTAAAAAAGTAATAAATTTTCGAGAAAATGACGTAAAACGAATTCCTGATTACACCCATTTCTCGTCGCATCGATTAATAATAATTCAAGTGAAAATTTGATAGAAATTCGGTGTATCATCCCTCATCTTTCAAGTGATCCTTGAAATGATGTAAGAAAATATTCTCGAGTTCGACTTGTTCTAGAGCGAACTTAAATAAACTAACAGACAACACCATTGTCTGAAGATCCGAATCTTTAATTGAAATCTCTTGACAGTGACAGTAGACAAGGTGAAGTAGCTCGATCTGTGTGGTCACCTTGTCAAACTCTTTTCTTCAAAGAATAGCATTGTCATGGATCTATAGATTTTATACAAACACAATGTTCGAAGATTTATTTTTTAAATTTAGTTTATTCTTAGTAAAAACTACTTTTGTGTGATACAGATCCACTTGAATATTTCATCCTATCATCTATATTCAGAATGGCTGTAAACAGTCTACGTATCCGTTTTAACCACTTAAAACGCTATGAATTTTCTAGCAAAAATGGGCGTTTGCAAATTTCTAGAAAGTTATTTATGACGTTGGCCTCATAAGAAAGCAATCCTTCTTGTGCCACGCTGAGTTTAATGTTTTAAGTCTTGAAAAGACATCATTCAAACTGACAATTCAGTTAAATCAACATCGTAAATTTTATCCGGCTTAAAATTTTCTCACGATTGCTATTTACGAAAATAAATCTTAAAAAAGTTAACAGAGAACCAAGTTAGACATAAACAAATTGTTAAAAATGTCGAAAATTTGCCTTAGCTATATCATAATAGCTACTTTTTTTTTTATTTTTATACAGTTATTTAACAATTTTAGAAAAGTAGGAGGCATATTTTACGTTTCAAAACAAATTTTTAGCAATTAAACGAGAGAAAACAAAGAAATTTTATTTGTAATCACACGCAAACTGACGGATTGTGTGCACGTGTTTAGAATATTTTGCAACACGTGGGCACAAAAATTTGTAGTCACGTGTATACAGTTCGTAGCCATCCATATACGTGATTACAAATAAATTCGTACGGAACATCTTCCAAACAAGAAACATTCAAACTTGTAGCAATCAAGGCCAAATAACAGACAAGTCATTTTCTTCTAAAAAAGGTACAAAAAAAAAAAAAAAAGCAAACACAACTCACCTTTAAAAAAGGTAAAAAAAAAAAAAAAAAAGCAAACACAACTCACCTAAGAGTAATAATAGCAGAACCTGACACTTCATAGTTACAAGATACGATTCAAAACTAGTTACGATTTATCAGAAAACAAAATTTCGCTTCCGCCGAGCATAATCTAGTGGGAACTAAACTAAACAACTTCCTACGCTTATAGGAAACGTTAAAAAGATAAACATCGAATAATTATTCGCTTTTTATTGCTTTCTTTCGGAACCGCCTACATCTACTACATGCCATTTAAATGGCCAACTCGGTGACGATTCGTCTTAACGTCTCTTGTCATTGGTGTACTCGAATTTTAAGCGAATATTTTAAAACGAGCCGGTTATATATACAGTATATATTAAAATAATAAAGGTCAGTAATGACAAATTACATTTATTATTAAGAGAAATATGAAAAAAAAACAACACGATCTAAATTATTAACTTCTATTTTCGTCATTTATTCGCGGAAAACATGTGTCAACAGCTATTTAAGACGATAACATAATACTCAACATAAAAGACAAAGTTTTAAATTTAATCCTAAGATTACGTATTTTTCTAAAGTTAAAATTTGCAATTTTTTTTTTTAATGATACGGCGACCACCGAGATCTACACTCTTTCCCTACACGACGCTCTTCCGATCTGTTTTTGGTGCAACTACGAAGAATTACTCCAGATATTCCCCTGATGATAATTAATTAACCACATTTTTTTTTTTTCCATTTTGTTTTTTAAAATCACGTGTTAACTGAAACAGTTAATATTATGGAATGTTGCAGTTGTGTCCCATTTTCTATTTTAATTAATTAAAATTAATATATAGAATAAATCCCTCATAACCTATTTTGTTTTTTGGTAACTGTTCCCTGAGTTAGTATATATCGAATTTTTTTTTTCATCACAGTTTTTTTCCCCAAACTTTTCTGTATAATAAGAAATTTGGAAGAACATATTTTTGTTATATTTTTTAGTAAAATAGTAAAAAAAAAAAGTATTTTATAAGGGGGGAGTGATTTAGTTTCCTCTACACGAAAGTGTTAGAATTTAAGAGTAATTAACTTATTAAGTTCGTTGGCACTTATGAATCTTAACAAATTTGGAAAAGTTTACTTGAAAAATTTTCAAGTCGATAAACAAAATTATGATTTCCTAAATAGCATATTTTAAATCTGCATTAATTCTCGTTTCACTCCTTATTCGTTTATTTTACTCGTAACATCATTTGATACAGAACAATAAAATTAATTTTTATAAAATTATTATCGTTATTTAATTTGACTTTTATTTAATAATTTTTGATTAATTATGGATGAGATTTGCTTAAATATGGTTATTAATTTAATCTGTAAATATACTCATTTAATTATGTAGAGTGTATATATAGGACCGCATTTACCATAAGGCGCAACTCTTTGGGGCCACATTTTAAAACCTTACTCCTCACAAACAACAATGTAAACAACAGCTCAGTTATTATTTTAGGGCCTCATAATGATGTTGCGCCTAGGGCCTCTAAAAGTATAAATGTGGCCTTGTATGTATATAGTCTAACACTCAAAGCCATCAGTATAAAGAAAAAGGAAATGTAAAAAAATGGTGAAATTTTTTCTTAATTATTCTGTATTCCTTGGGGAATCCATTTTTAGTCAGTTGTTAGAGATATTTAAGAATTTATGCATATCATAAAAGACAAAAATTGTACCAATATTAAACACAATCTACAGTTCTAAAACATAAAAAAATAAATGAGAAAATAAGAAAATTATAAAGATTTGAATGGCAGTAGATGAATTTTTACGTGATGAGATGAAAAAATAGGAGTCTCTACGATGTCATGTGCAAATTAGCATTATTTTTCTTTATAGGTCACTAAGGCGAAATAACCTAGATAGATAAGCGATTTTTACATTGAACTTCAAGTCTGATATAAAAGTCAATGTTATCGTTCATTTTTCCCGAGTTACTCTGCAAATATTTAAAAAAAAAAGATATATATTTTTTTTTTATCTTAATCGGTGTTTGATTAGTGTTTTGCGTCAATCGTGTTACGCCCTGATCAAAGCAAAATCAGCTTTTAATTACTCGATCAAAAATCACATACTTTAAGACAACTATCAGCGATTTATCTGCTATAATTCTTCAATAGTGTATTCAGTAATCAAATCCGAAAAATGGTAAAGTTTCCAACTTTATCTGCGCTTGTATGCTTAACCGTATCGATGATATTCGCATTAAAGTTAATTTTAATAAACAGGTTTCAGATGAATGAATATTTATATATATACAGAATTGTTTTCAGCAAAATTAACGTTTAAAAAAAGCTTATAACTCGAATATTTTTTCTTGCTTACAAAACTCTAAACCCGCTATAAATTACTGCGAAAGAAAAAGCATTCCTGTAAATGTAACTATCTCTCGAGTTTAAAGGACGTTTTCGTGACACGTGAGCAATGACGTCAAACATATCCTGACCGGAACTTCTGCTTAAGATGCTGGACCTAGATTAAATGATTAATAAAAAGCAGATGCGAAACGTGTTTCGAAATCGACCGAAACGCTTTTGAAAATTTGAGAAGCTATTAAAAGACTTAAGAGTCGTCAATATTCGTCACATTTTCTCTAACGAGATGATAAACAATTAATTAAAATTTCGCAACTTGGTAAATTATCCCGAGTTAATTGTATGATGAATTATAATTGCATAAAACAAGAATAACGGGTTTTCTCCACATACATTCAAGGCATTCAAATTATAATTTTTTTTAGACATAAATCGTGCATAATGCTAACATAATGTTTATGTTTATTTAATGAATTCGAACAGTTCTTCTGAAGAATCATGTAACGAGTGAAATAAAACTCCGGAACTGGGTAAAGAAAAACAAGCAGAAAGAGTGTCACAAAAAATTAATTAATATTTTTACCACCAGGAGAAAAATGTCGCTGAGATTGCTGCCTTGCATAGCGCAATATCTGAAGCACAAGCTTTAGAATCAATTTTTCTTGAACATTGAATTGTTTAGAGAAATATATCTTGAAAGGTATCACAAACTATATTTAACAACCTGTACACGTCTTGTAATGGTTATCATATTTATTAATAGTCAAACGTGGCTGACTGGCTGGATATCCCTTTTTCGGTTGAACTACTGTACCAATTTCTACAAATAGGATATCTTCAGAAAGGTCTAAATTTTGGATGTCTGCGACAGTCCACATTATTTGTTGTTATTAATAATTTTAAAAATTAAAAAATAGAAATAACATTGAAATTGTAGTTCCTCTAACAAGACAGAATTCTCAGAGGGCACTGTAACGTAATAATGGATGATATTTTATGATTCCTTACACGAGTTCAGAGGTGTTTTTGTCGTTATATACGAGCGTTATTAAATTAAATCACATGATTATATTTCCGCTCATTTATATGAGCGGGTAATTTCTAGTTACATAAAATAAGATTTGTGTAGGGCCTTTATTTATTTGTAATTATAAAATAATCGATTAAAATTTTTTCAATGACTGTTTTCATTAACTAATAAATTGTAGTAGATTATATTTCCGCTCATTTATATGAGCGGGTAATTTCTAATTACATAAAATAAGATTTGTGTAGGGCCTTTATTTACTTGTAATTATAAAATAATCGATTAAAATTTTTTTCAATGACTGTTTTCATTAACTAATAAATTGTAGTGGGACATATGAATGCTGTTAGTGTTTGCCTTTTTTAAATATTATGACACAGATGTCCCACTAGTAATGCGAAGGACAAAATTAGGAAAGAAAATTAATATTCAATGCTGCCAACAAAGTGCAACCGTAAAATATATCATAAAAGTATCGTGTTAATTCAATTTTTTAATAAGTTGTTGCTATTATTGCGATGTTAGAAAATTTGACATTTGTCACTTCTTTCTAGATGCGAACTGGAAACAAATGTTAAAGAATAAACCCATAAAAAAGATCAAAAACACGCAATATGGTTGTATCCATTTACCAACAGAAGTAGAAACAAGAACAATCGATTATGCAATCGTTAGAAAAGGAAAAAATATTACATAGATGCCAATGATCATCTCTACTTCAAGCAATGCCATTTCCAGAATTTTCATTTAGGAGATTCGTTAGGCTCAGTAATGAATAGAAATTGGTTAGAGCGAACCGGATATTAAATTTTGAAACGATTATTTATCATCATAAGTTGCATTATAAAATTTTTTCGTTATAACTCCCATATGACACAATGCAATCTAATAATTTTCGCCTCCAGATATATTATCTGATAAATGTGTTATCTTGTGGAGAAATTCGTCATAATCATTCATGTAATATTCGATAAGTGTGTTAGCTTGTGGTAAAATGATAAATGTATATCTACTGGGAAAACACGTGCCGAAAATAGGTGATATGGTACTCTAGACGTAAGCAACCATTTTTCTTGACTATTTTTAAGGCAATTCGGTTATAGAAATGGCCACACTAATAAAAAAAAAAATTCCTCGAATAAATTTATCTCACGATTCTAATGGCACATAAATTCAAATATATAAGAGAATATTTTATTTAGATTAGAAAATAAAATTTTTGCCAAATAAATTTATTTCAATGAGAGGTACTGCATTGGTTTTTTCTCACTATGTCAAGAAACGGCAGCTCAAAATTTGAACCGCTTTTGAAAACAGATAAACCATCCTATAAACAATTTTACAATAATGTACATTCATATAATAATTTAAAAATTTTTGAGAATATTTATAATATAATAATTCTATTCCTTTAGATTGAGTTGGTGCACATGTGAAATGGCCAATTGAGTAATGATTTACCCATCGCTATGGTACTCTCTAAAAATATGTTATTTTTTCTTTAGTAATCAATTGTTAAAATTTTGATAATTTAGTATTGACTATAACCAAATCGAGTATTTTATTTTTGGGAGTTTAAACTGAACACTTATTGAGAAAATTTAAGAAGTTTTTAACTTTTATCGTGTATCATAAAAATATTCTAAATTAGAAATTACCCGCTCATATAAATGAGAGAAAATATAATCTTGTGATTTAATTTAATAATACTTTATATAACGACGAAATACACTCCGAACTCGTATAGGGAATCCCAACATCATTGAGGGAAATGGCATCCATTATTACGTTACAGCGCCATCTGGAATTTGTTTTTTAGTAGAATTACAGTTTCACTGTATTCTTTAATTTTTAAATTATTAATAACAACAAATAATTTGGACTGTCAAATTTGTAAATTATTAATAACAACAAATAATTTTGGCTGTTGCAGACATCCGAAAATTAGACCTTTCTAACGATACCGTACTTATAGAAATCGGTACAGTGGTTCGACTGAAAAAGGGAATCCAGTCAGCCAGCCACGTTTGACTATTAATATATATGATGGATCTGCAAATAAGTTTCAAAACGTTAATTTATTCCTATATACATATATTTATATATTTTAAAAAATTTTCGGGGATTATATTCTAAAAACATCCCTTTTGTTTATGGCCATTGTTTAAAATATTATTTCACGTCATTAATGTTTCACTATATCAATCTTAGTTATACCCACTACAGACACAGAAACATAAAGTACTTTACGTTAAGCATTAAAGGACTTTAAGATAAAAATACTTTAAGGCTGATTTCAGACACGGTTTTTGAATTTTCGTTAGTATTTGCCATCTAGTGGGGGATTTTTATAAACATATGATTGTAAACAACGTGTAGTCAGCTATAGTAATAATGGATGACGATAGTCTATATATAGAGTTTATTAGATAGTCGTAGCAATTCTTGAAAGTTCAAACGTTTCCGCAATAAAGATTTGACACTCGCTTGACTAAATTTAGAGCAAAAGTTTTGTATAATTTGACTTCAGATACAATGTACGCAAGGATTTTTTTGAATGTGCGTCAAGAAAGTGTGAAATTTCATATTAAAATATGTTATTCTAATACACAGTTTGTTTGATGCAGCATGTTTGCGCGAAGTTGAGACAAAAGAGTTAATGTTCCGTTTCAGCAGACTATTTTCAAATAATTATGGGTAACCTTCAATGAATCGTTTCATGATGCCTATAATAACTTATTGCCGTTTTCATTTTACTTTAGTAAAATATTTAGCAAGCTGACAAGAATTTAACTGTGACTTCGTTTCCTGTCTTCAAATCAAACGATTCGACGAAGATCGACAAATTTTAACAAACGGTTCGGGCGATCCGGTCGAATGTTTACTATCATATATACCATAATGAAAATGTATTTATGGCATAAGTTTTATATGAAACAATGTTTCGTTATTAATGTCGAAAAAGAACACTTCTAAAATCACTTCTTTTTTAAATATATCTTTTGTAAACTCTTGGCTATATGCATTCACTGTTGATGATTGCATGTTATTACTTGTCCGCATATACGATATCTCAGAAACTAAACATTGCAGAACATTCAGTTTATTCAAGAAAGGGACTTATGTGCATATAAATTTTCAGTGCGCTATACTGTTTCGATATAAAATGGTGACTACTTGAATCAAAAATTGTGGCTGATTGAGATACTAGTATCTCTGTATGTTAATATTCCAGAAGTAATAGGGCAATTAGTGCCAACCAGTAATCTTCACAATTTTCAGAAAACTATTCCATACTTAATCAAACAATTCACGCTCAAACCACGAACTTCTGAATTATTTTTAATGACTCATTGTCATTATTACATGTAGAGACCATGAATGGTAGAGACTAACGTTTTGCATTCTTTTAAAATTATATTAACAATATTAACTATAATACTTCCTTTATATAGTTTGTGTATGATTTTACAAATTTATTTTTATAAAATGATTCAATTTATGTGGCAAATAATAAAATTTCTTGAAAGTGATTTCTTTATTCGCTTTACAGAAGGATATCAGTATTAGTTTACTTCTACTTAAAGACACATGTTTGCAATATTCTATATGTAAACATGTGCTTGAAAATTATACTATGTTACTATACTGAATATTCAAGATTAAGTTATGTTGATTAAATTATATGAGCTTTTATATTAATAAAAATTCATTATATAAAATTTATCATCAAAGAATAAAAAATAAGAGAATGTCTAGTTACACTGGTCTTTGAAGGGATAAATAGTGCTGCTAATAAATAATTTCTGAATTATAGTCTAAGGATCCGCCAATTATTTGAACAGGCAATAAATCACAAATAAGTTTTATTTTCATATTACAATAATTTCATTAATATACGTTCATGTTCTAATATTTTATTACATAATTCACTTATTGATTCAACTATTATTAACTAATAAAAATAAATAAATAATTAGCACCATATCCATAGATAAAAAAATTTTAGTTATCAGCAACATTGAAAATTTCTTTATTGCACATGTTAAAAAAATTCTACTTTTTAAGAATATATCTATTTTCTAGATGAAAAAATTCTTGTTAATTTATTTATTAAATATTTATGATTTAAAAATGTTATTAAAAGACTTAATAGAAATCAAATGAAAATTCTAAATTAAGTTTTGTTTTGTTTTTATGATTTAAAAATGTTATTAAAAGACTTAATAGAAATCAAATGAAAATTCTAAATTTTGTTTTGCTAACATATATAGTAGCAAATAACGAGATAACTGGAATATTAATTTGTCAAGTAGCCTATATATACTAGCTTTTGTCCTTGTAATTCATTCTGGGACCGCTCTGTTCCTTGAAAATCGCATGTCCTTGTCCTTTATATGATTTACTTCTTCGTGGGATTTTAATTAGCTTTTTACATGAAAAAATTAATTAAAAAAAGCAATAAAAATTTGAAAATGATTTCAAATATTTATTTATATACTTTTTCAAAGAATTTAGGCGAAGAAATGTTCTATATTGCGCGTCGCGAAGTTATTAATTAAAAGCAAAAAAAAAAAATTGGGTATCTGCAAAAATTGTTGGCTGTTTTATATTACGAAAATAAAATATTTTTATTAGCATATTGAATACTTAAATATGAAGATTTAATAGAATGAATCTTATTTTTATATCTTGCTATTGTGATAACCAGGGCCGGCGCTAGGGTGGCGTCGCCCACCTACAGAACTGAAATGGGCGTTTCCAAACAAAAGGCAATTTATTTATAAGAATGAAACTTCATACTAAAACTAATAGAATGAATCTTATTTTTATATCTTGCTATTGTGATAACCAGGGCCGGCGCTAGGCTGGCGTCGCCCACCTACAGAACTGAAATGGGCGTTTACAAACAAAAGGCAATTTATTTATAAGAATGAAACTTCATACTAATACTTGAAACGGCGCCTGCCTGCAATGCAGGTCCTGGCGATAACAATATTCATAACAAATTTTTATAAATCATTTAAAATATGGTTATCTCGTCTATAGTCAAATATTGTGGCCTAATTCATACTTGTGTATTTATATTTAAGATAACAATGTAAGAATACTATAGAAATACATTAAATTCTTGAAGTTATGGTGCAGTCATTAAATGCAAAATTACCACCACCACAAATTCAGTAAATGTTTGCTTGGATCAACTGTTATGTGACGGATTTCAATAAATCAAAATATCGCTTAGAAGTGACAGAAGTATGCTTACTTCATTTAGCATCACTAAATTTTAACTCACACTTTGCTACTTTTCTTTAATATTTCACATTTTTAAATGCCTCCTTTCTATTGGGTATTGTAATGACGTATCCGCTGCGACCGCGACAGTATTCAGCAAGTTGAACATTGTCATGATCGCAGTGTAGAGTTGTGAAGCGAGGCCTGATGGGATGGTTTCTATAGCAACGGTCGCGGTCGTGATCTCAGTCATAAGGTCAGTGTGAATCCAGTCTAAATCTGTTTAGTTTAACTAGTGTGAACGACTAATAAATCCGGTTTATTGAAAGCTGGCTTAAAATAAGTCGGTTTAAGAATTAAGTCCACTTATTTTGTACCGTGTGAATTGGGTATAAGGCTGGATTCACATTGGCCTCGCTTCCCGACTTTTTATTGCGACCAATGAAGAGCTATTTATGGATATAATATTGAAAAGGCTAAAGTAATAGTGAGCGCCGCATTTAAACATTCAAATCGGTTGCATTCCTTAAACTGAAAAAAAGACATTCTATACATAAAGAATATCCCATGAGGATATGGCGGCGTAATAAAACTAATCTAACCTAACCTTAAAGCAAGGATGTAAAACTAAATTTTTATGAAGAGCTATTTATGGATATAATATTGAAAAGGCTAAAGTAATAGTGAGCGCCGCATGTAAACATTCAAATCGGTTGCATTCCTTAAACTGAAAAAAAAACATTCTATAGAAAATAAATTTGAATTAACTATGTTTTCATGCATTATTCTGTTTACAAATTTTGATAGCAATTATGTAGAATACAACCAATGGTCAAGGCGTAATAAAAAATCTTAAAATAGGCATTTGGCCATCTGTTATGAGCTGTATGCTACATCAGCTCTTATTGGCTGTTGTTTACTTAGTTGCTATTGGTTGATTCGAAAAATCGTGAAGCCGGTCGTGATCATTGTGCATGTTCTATCGCAAGTGGCCGGATGGCCGCGTGGTAAAGCTTTGGCTTACCACCCTGGAGGATCCGGGTTCAAATCCGGGTCCCACACCTCCAGTTTTTCAGGAGGGGTCCGGGCCCGGCTCGTTGAACCCCATCCTTCAACCATCCGGTTGACCCCATCATGGGTGTTGGCCAGCCTGTGATGGGTTTTATAAGTGGCCGCCGCCAGATACAGAATATCCCATGAGGATATGGCGGCTTAATCTAACTAACCAAACCAAACCAATCTATCGCAAGTTGTCAGTCATGGTCATAGTCGTAGACGTGGTCTCAGACAAGTGTGAATCCAGCCTGACATTAAAAAATTATTTATAACAATTCAAACACCGTATCCTTTCATCTGCTAACAAATGATTATTAATCTACACCCATCCCTATTACATCTTAAGATTGATTTTATTTTCGCAAATACAGCACTGTACATTCTTAAAATTAATCCAAAAGTTTATGAAAGGATAAAATGATAAAAATAAATAAATAAGTGCATTTAAATAATGATGGAGATATACACACGTGACCTACATTTTAACATAACCTTGTTACGAGAATATTGTTGTAAATCTACTTTATAAAAACCTGTTTATTGTATTCACTTGTTAAAAGTAATTTTGTTAAGATTTCAATTATATAAAATTCTATAAAAAATAATAAAAATTCTAGCCAACTTATTTTTTTAATCATAAAACAATTAATGATGCAATTGCGTGAGATTTCAAGCATTCCTTGCCACGGATATTGGCCAAAAATACTTTGTAAAGGTATCCCAGAAGTTACAACATTAAAAAAAAATATGCAAAGACAATAATAAAAACATAGGCAAAACTTTACCAATAGTTATTAACGACATACGTGACAAATAGTTTAATATTAAAAAAAAATTATTTTTTTTTGAATTTGAAATGGTGCCATCTTATAATGGTATACATCGAGATAAACCAAAATCGTATTTTACCAAAAATTACCCATATTAATTTCAAACTTAATACGGGTAATTTTGGTGAAAATATAAAGTTAGTCCAAAATTTGAATACTCTCATGTTTCATTCTTGATATATTTTGATGGCAACTAGATAAAGTAAGCACACAAGATCGCATTTTTGTAAAATGTGTCTGAATCCTTTCAAATGAATATGAACAAATAGTTTCAAAGATATCATCTTAATATTTTGAATAATAGCCATTCTTCTTTCAAACGTCTCTCCTCACGAAATGAGACCATGTAGCATCCTCCAAATCAACAAATAGTTTCAAAGATATCATCTTAATATTTTGAATAATAGCCATTCTTCTTTCAAACGCCACTCCTCACGAAATGAGACCATGTAGCATCCTCCAAATCAACAGTTATTGCAGTTATCCGTTGTTATTGCAGAGAAACTTTATTCCGCCATATTTAATTAAATGGATGCATCTACAAGATTACTCTATCTTACATCAGCTTCGATTTTAATAGTAGAACCACCTACTAAATTTTATAAAATTAAATCAAATAATTTAAATTTTGTTACAAAAAAATATTTAAAGTTCGAACATTTGTCATTTTTACATGGTTGATACCTCTCTTTCCAAAAGTAGACTGAAAATTGCTAATAATTATAAAATAAAAATATCTTGATGACATTGATCATTATAAACATCAGAAATAAAATTTATTTTCAATAAGTAGAATAGAAGGGAAAAAGTAAACAAGACAAAAATATTTTTTTTTTCATCTTGATGACATTGATCATTATAAACATCAGAAATAAAATTTATTTTCAATAAGTAGAAGGGAAAAAGTAAACAAGACAAAAATTTTTTTTTTATTGACGGAAGAACTAATCGCCTATTTTCCGAACATGTTTTTATTTCGGAATGATTTCATCAAAATCATCTTCAATGCAATTAATTTATACCAATTATAACCATTCTAAAAGTTGTAGGAACAATGCGAGCAAGCCAGACGTTACCTTTGTATTTAACGCTTAGCGCCATCTCTTGTCAATGATATAAAAATAATAATCTATAGGATAACCTCATTATTCGTTACTCATTCATCTATATCTCAGAAGATTGACTGTTTGCTATTTTTAAATTTCTACAGATAGAGTTAAATGTATCAAAATCATATTCAATAGTATGATTATCTTGTTAAATATCGTTAGTACGAAATGTGAATTGAACGAAAATCGAAGGTTTTAACGTCCGCTATTTTTAAATGGTTTAGAGCAGTGATTTTTCAAACAGTGGGGTGCAAGACGGCGCGATAGTTAAATATCGTTAGTACGAAATGTGAATTGAACGAAAATCGAAGGTTTTAACGTCCGCCATTTTTAAATGGTTTAGAACAGTGATTTTTCAAACAGTGGGGTGCAAGACGGCGCGCAATAATTAACAAAAACATCATTTTTGAGACAAACAAGCAAAAAATAAATTGAAATTGGTGTCGAAAAAATGAATTAGTCAAAGGGTTACAAATATAGCACATAATATCGCACACTGGCTTCAATAACGCCACAAATCAAAAAATTGCAATTTTTAAGTTAATACTGTATCTGAAACCGCCTCTTCATTACCCGCATGCATGTACAACGATACTCCTCTAACTCAAAAAGTAACCCCAACATTGCAGTTATGTCACTATGCAGGACTGCCATTATGTTATCCAGTATTCATAACCTTAAAAACCCATCGTATACGTGACTATATTGGACGTTTCATTTATGTTTTTCACCGGTCAACTACAACTTTTAGTAATTTTTATAATCAAACGAAATCTATTTTTGTTCCTCGTGAAAAATCTACTTTTTTGAGTTGTGACGTTATTGAAGCCAATGTGCGATATATCCATGTATTTAGAAACTCTGTTGTAGCTATTTTAAAGACAAAATATCGATTTCGTTTACTTTAGTGATTGAAAAAGAATCACGTGTAGCGATATCTTCTATGACACCCGATTTGAGAGAATTTGTGCTGAAAAACAAGCCTACCCATGGCATTAAATATTATGTTGTATTAAACATGTATTCTATTTTTCGTTTTTTTTGCAACATTTGTTTAATTGTATTAAAAATTATTACACTATAATAAATATTTTTTTTATGTATAAGAACTTTATTTATACAAAATATGGTATATTGTTTTGTAGTATTAAATTGTAAGTACAAACTATTTATAAAATTAGACTGTTGTGAAAATGAGGGACATACCAAGAAAAGGGGGCGCAGATACAAAGTTTGGAAACCACTGGTTTAGAGGATTAAATTATAGCGTAGAGAGAATCTTTAACTGTAATCACCACCAACAAATTTAATAAAAATCTGCAATTTAGTTCTAAAATTATTAGTTGAGAACACAAGATGATCTTATAAATCTTCTTTCCTTTTGAAAATAGACTAAAAAATATTATGCAGATACAATTAACAAAGACAAATATCGTGAACACTAAAGAAATACTAACAAAATCGAATTAACCAGCCATTTGAATAACAAAACAAGAATGTCAGATAAAAATACAATAGCAATGTGGACACCATGCTATTGTGGACTTCTAAGCATGCTTGGAGTTTGGATAATTCTGAAGAAAATACAGTTTATCAGTTAAAGTTTTGAAGATATTCTTGGAACTATATTAGATCTTTAAACAAATATATATATTATTTAAAAAATATTTTGAGCTTCTATAAACTCTATAAAAAGAACAGTTTTAAATTTGACAATAATCTGTTGACATTTTATTAATTAATTTCTAAGAAAAATAAATACCTCTCACCATTTTATGAAAAGTAATTTTGTCCTCTCAATGAATATTGAGTTAAACAATACACCATCTGAATAAAATGTTTAAAAAATTATTGCAAAATTGGATATTATACTACTAGAAAATTAATTTTTAATATATCTCTCTTGGAAATAGGAAAACAAATTTATTTAAGAAATATATCATTTGTAAAACACTATAAAGGCCTGGTTTTGTGCATGCACTGAGTCAAATTTATTATGGTTTACCTATATTTTCATTATTATTTTCAACTATTAGTAAAATATGTGATTTTTGATAAGAACATTTATAAAGCAAATGATTTATTTTTTGTATTTACACATTTATATCACTTCATTAATCAATTAAATGAAAATAAATATTTAATGTTATTGATATGTTAATTATAATAAGTTTTTGCATCCACCATAACTGATCTTAAAAAAATTTAAGATAAGTTTTTGCATCCACTAAAATTTAATTTGCAATTTTCAAGAAATTGTTATAATGAACTTACATATTTTATAGTCTTGTATTTAATTATAGATTAAAACCAAATTCACATTTTGCTATGCTGTCTTTTCTTCAAATACATTACTGTAAATATAGTTTTATGCAAATATTTTGTAAACTGATGTTTTGGAATATATTCGGAATATTTTATCCTAAAAGTTTATATTGATAAAAATTTACATATACAGTAATCAACAAATTTATGATGATTATTTACATATCCAAATGAAATGCAATCTCCAAAAATTTTTAATCATTGAGCTGATTTTGACTATTTGGTACATTTTCTACCACAGTCAGAAATTCTTAAATTTTTGGGATCTATTCATTTTCTACAATTATTTCTGTCACAGAAACAAAATTTATTTTCAATAAAAATATAATTTGAATTTATTCTTTGTTTCAGAGAAATTTTGTTAATCTTTTGTTATTCTGATTCTGGACTTTGAAAAATTCTATCATAGAATTTTCATTTAGCACAGTTTAATTTTTTTCATATGAAAAATAGTGAAAATATAATATCATTATCTGACTACTGCTTTGGAAGTAAATCTTCATTAAAAAATTACTTCTGCATTTTAGTTTTTACAAACACACTGACTTTTTTCATTTCACTTATTTTGTTCTAATCATCACCACCTTTTTAAGATAAAATTATTTATATAACTAAATCCATTTCTTATATAAATAATTTTATCTATAGTTAAGCAAATGATCAGATTTTTCTTAATTATAAAACTTTTTCATGGTATTATAGATAAATTACCAATATATGATTATAATAGGTAGTTACAAAATAAATTATAGATTATATAAATTTCTATAAGGTCTACAAATTCTATATAAATATAGAATTTGTAGACTTTTATTAAATTATGCAACACAAATTCCTATGTTATTTCTGTAATTTATCTTTGGAATTTTCTTGTATAAATAATTAGTAATATAAATTCCATAAACTTAAGCAATCTATTTCTCTAGTTACAAACACTCAAGTTATGAACTTTCATACATTAAAATATGCCATTTTATTTTCAAAATTTTAAAATATTCAAAAATTGTATGATAATTTTAAATATTACAATAGCAAAATAATCTAGTAGCAACTAATATAAAACTACCAGTATATAAATATTTAATACACTGTCAAACTATTTAAAAATGATAGAACTTCAAAGATTCCTGATTTATAATCAGACAATATTAAAATCTCCAAAATAAGAATCTTCATATTATTTCAATTATTATATTAATTATATATAACCACAGTGACCAAACTGCAGCTTGTGAGTCACATGTGGCTATTTGATACCTTCAATGTGGTTATACCATGAAAGTCAATAGTTAATATGAAGCAAATACCTACTTAATTTAAAAAAATAACACATTTATTTGTTTATTTGTTGTAAAAATTAGTATGAATCTATATCAGGACTGTCCAATTATGATGAACCTGAGGACCATAGTTGTGTTACTAGAGATATGGAGGGCTGCAGTTACAAAAAAGTGGGAGGGGCTTTGATACTTGATACGCTATTGTCTCAACAAACTGAAAGCATAAATATGAAAAGTGGGAGGGGCTTTGATACTTGATACGCTATTGTCTCAACAAACTGAAAGAATAAATATGACGCTTTTTGGAAACCAATTTTATTTCCAGATTAATAAACCTTATTACAAAATTATATTTACCAGATTGCATCCAATAAATATATAAACAAAAAGTTATAAAATATAAACAGTTAAAGATTATAAAAATAGTACGTATGTACCTATTTAATGTGATAAATGAGGGCGGGCAGCAGCATTTACAAGGGCTGGATATTTACATCCATTCTTGTTTAGTTATCCTCAAAATATATAAAAGAAGAATCTCCAAAGCAGGTTCCGAATCGATTCTTAACAATTTTCATGTTAGAAAATGTACCTTCACACCAAACATTGATATTACTTTCTGACCAAAATCACAAAAGTTAGGAAAACGTTTGTTAAACCAAACAGTTAACCCATGTCATTTTCCCACCGCTACTAATATACTTGATTTTCATTTTCTATTTTACGTTTTTTCTCACTCATTTCAAAATACAATGAACTCGTGGTAAAATAAAAATAAAATTAAATTACTATAAACAGTAAAATAAAATTAAAACACAATCTCACAACAACGGTCACACAATCACTGAAATGTGTGTGTTAGAAACCAAAAAATAACTTATATACAGTCACACTTTAAACTGAAATAGCTAAAACTAAAACTGACGTGATTGAAAATCTTATAAAAATGTGATGTCATTGATAGCTTGTTGATCATTAAATAATTACTAATAATTAAGAAAAATTAATTAATTGAGTTAATATAATTCTATTTTAGGATTCTTTTTTATTAATCTTCAAAAAAGTAATAAATAAAATTTATTACTTTTTTGAAGATGTGTTTAGTATTTGAAGGTTGAAAAAAATATTAAAAAGTAATATTATATTACAAATTGTGAAAGCCTCGCAGGCCACACAAAATGGCTTGGTGGGCCGCCTATTGGACAGCTCTGATCTATATGAAATAAATACATGTAAAATATGTAATAAACAATTTTTGAAACCACTGTTCAGATTACCTAAAAACCTGATGTGGCTCTCATTGACCCAGAAGGAAACTGATTGCAGCTCTAAACTATTTTTGAAATTCTTCTATATGGCTCTTACTGATATGAAGATTGGCTACCCAATATATAATATTCATAATAATTGTTTAATTATATTAATATATTTATTATATATTACATAATATAGTATATACAGTATGTTTGGCATCTAAGGCTTCAATTTAATTAAATGATTTCAAGTTACAAACAAAACATATAATTGTTTTGTTTGTAGAAATATTTGAAGTTTGAAAAATTATATTATTTTTCTAAAAATAACTTAAAAATATTAATTATAATTTGGATTTATTTGAATTCCTAGCTAAATTTTATCTTACATATTCACAGTTAATAAAACTCTCTCCTAAAGTTTATTTCTTTCTCTCGTCTTCTCCTTTCTTTTTTCAAATATTCCTTTCTGTTTAAAGTGTTTGGTCTAATTTTTACAGGAGATTTTGTTGTTCTTTCAACCGAAGAAATGTCAAAAGGCTTGAAATGAGTTACTCGAGGTGCATTTTTCAGTTTATTACCAAGGCATAATCTATCACGTTTTAAAATAGTTTTAATAGGATATTTATTTCCAACACCATTAGGGCCTAAACCAGTATCTTGATTCCAACCTTTTTTTAACATTATTTGAAATCCTTTATTATTTTCTTGTAAATAATAACAACTAGATTTCTGTGATCTTTTCATATTCAATTGGTGAACAATAGAGCACTCATGCTGTTGTTTCCTTTCAAGGACTTCAACTTTGCACAATTCACAAAAATATGTTGTAGATTGTTCACTATTATTCAGTACATTTTTCATTTCTATAAATTCTGTCTTTAGGAGTAATTTCACTATTTTATCATAATTAAACTGCATAGCTAAATCAATTGCTTTCTTTCCAGAAAAATTAGTTAAATTTTTATCTGCACAATTCTTGAGCAGTACTTTTACCACATCTATTGAGCCAGAACAGGAAGCACTCATTAATGGTGTCCAACCATATGAATCTCTACAGTTAACATCAAGACCTAATTTCAAACATTTTTCTATTCCTTTCAAATCATTATTTTCTGCATACCTAAACATTTCATTGACATTTATTTTCTCCTTTGTAAGACTCCAATTAGTTCTTTTTCTATTTATTTTCTTAGTCTGTTCTTTCTGTATTAATGCTTCTATTGATGGAGGTGTATTAATAATTTCCTTATAAAACTCAGAGATAGTTTTTCCATCTAAATTTATATTTTTATTGGTTTTAGCTTGTTTGTGTGTTGTATTTTCATCGTTTGTACCACTGACGAATAATACTGGCATAAAAGGATATGAATTATGTAGCATTTTCTTGAAAATACAGTTGTTGAATTTATTTAGAAATGTTATTTACTTATCATTACACTGTAATAATGGATCCAAAACAAATATGAAAATAACAAGATCACGAAATAGTTCTCACTTACACAATGCAACAAAAATTTACGACTTCATTTTACTTCAGATAAGTGTTGCCAGATTTACTTGATTACCATAAAATTTTATTAAATGTAGAAATTTCATCAGAGAAATTTACTAAAATATATATTTTGGATTAAAAATAAAATAATAATGATGAATAAACTTCCATCTATTCAAATATATAAATATATTAAAAATATATTGTTTATTCTCCTTCCAATCAATATAGATTTTTTATTTGTTAATTAACAGGTAATGTCATTTTCAAATTTATTTATTACTAAAAGAAGGACGAAAACGCTTTAAACTTCCCATCCTGTGATGCGTCAGTCGAACTTTAGAAGGCCAAGGATCGATAGCTGGCCTTGGATTTCTGAAAAAATCTGGACAAATGGGGCAATTCGTGTCAGTGAAGTTTCTGTTGTAAATGTATGGAAAAATATCTTGTTATCGGCGATCGTGCGCTCCCTGATAGTGATTTATATAGTGAATAATAATTTAAATGTATGGAAAAATATCTTGTTATCGGCGATCGTGCGCTCCCTGATAGTGATTTATAAATACAGTGAATAATAGCCTTAAAAGGTTCAATAGGAAAATTAAAAAATTGCGTTCAAGGAGCAAAACCTGAAGCGTGTTCAATATACCAGCTTATTCATTCAGCCGGCTTAAGACTTTTAACTCCGCCTACTCAGCAGCTAACTTAGCCTATGCTAGTATATTGAACGACATTGTTCGGTTCAAATAAAAAATGTAATTAATTAATTTTTAATTTACTATTGTATATAGTTTAGATAATAATTTTTATTGTTTAAATTACAAAAAAATAAAAAATACAACAAACAGATAAATTCGTTTTCCTCTTCATCGAATATTAATTCATAACTGATATTAGCCAAACGCATATATTTTATCCTGTAACGGCAGCCATTTTGTAAGACCTACTCCGCCTAGAAACTCTTGGCTGAGAAATTCTGACTAATTCTTAATTGTGGGCAGAGTTAGCCGTACTCAGAATTGAGTTCAATATAACAGTCTACTCAGAACTACTTAGTCAGCCGGATAGTATGCTGAACACGTTTTGAACTCTGAAAAATTAAATGTGTGAGACTCAGATGACTGCATAGTAAAGCAATCGCTTACCACTTTAAAGAATCCTTCCAAGGATGGAAAGCGACTGCTCTAACATGTGGCTATCCAATCGTCTTTTCTCTTATCAATGATTAGCAGAATTTTATTTTGTTATTACGTTTCACGCCGTCGAACCAGCTCAGAATATTACGCAATAGGACGCGATATAGTCGAAGATGGTGTTCAACCGTCCGGCCAGGACCACATCTTGAAAAATCCTGTATCGCACCACATTTCCTAAAAAAATCTGATGGTGTGGCATCTAGGAATTGAATTCGGTCCTCCATAACACACTGCGCGGCCATGGGCCAACATCTCGTCGTTGAATGATTGACGATTGGAAAACGATATAAAACCACATAAGGTGCGTCCCAAAAATATAAAGACAACAACATTTTTACACGAAAAATAAAGAATATAAAACTTTTTGATTTATATTTACTTTTATTGTTTGTATCATTTAAAATAATCGTACAAGAACAGAAGTTTTGTTTTTTTTTTCTGGTAACAAAAATAAATTAAAAATTATATTCAAATTAAAATAGTTAAAGACTGTCCCATAAACATAAAGCCATTACTGATATTTCTCAATAAACATAAATATACAGTGATACTAAATGTTTTACCAGTGCAGTAGAAAATACACCATTTTTTATGTCATTCTTATGTTCATTCATTCTTATGTTCATAAAGAGATCTTGTTGTACTTCCAACATATATTTCTTGTCTACTGTAATCTTTATTGTAGATTGGTATAATATATACACCTGCCCGATTAAGAGATGGTAGAGAATTTTTATTGTTCTTTATTGCGTGGTAAACAGTATTCAAGCGGGCATATGGCAGAGATTTATTATGTTTCTTTAAGGCTTTACACAACGGTCTAATAGCATTATGGTACAGCAGTGGGTGTAAAAACGTAACATCCGGCTGTTGTGTTACTTGTAAAGGCATCTGTTTCTTTTCCAGAATGGACCTATTAATGTTCATAACGAAAGTTTCATCATACCCATGCTGGCATGCCTGGCTAAGAAATATCTTATACTCAGTCTGTTTACAGTTATCATCAGAAACAATGGGTCTGGATTCGTTGCAATAAAAATCTAATAGCCGCTACTTTATACTTAAAAGGGTCATTAGACCACTTAGGAATAAAAACTGGAGTATAAACGGGTTTTCTATAAACTGAAGTATGGAAAGCACAATTACTGACAAAAATATTAACGTCAAGAAAATGGACATTGGTAGTAGACCGCTGCTCTAAACTTATATCTAACCCAAGCGATGCATTCTTAAAAAGGTCTATAACCAGGTTTATGTCAGTAGAGTGTTTACATATTATAAATATATCATCAACGTACCTTCTAAAGAACCTAATATTATCAAACAATGTAGAAGATATCTGTTCCTCAGTGTACCTTACTACCAATTCGGCTATGATACCAGCCATAGGTGCACCTATTGAGACTCCTCTTGTTTGCCTATAATAATATCCCTTAAAAGTGAAGAACGAGTTGTAAACTACAAGGTGGGAAATATCCCTTAGCATTGCAGCAGAAACATTTAAACCGGACGAATGTTCTAACAAGAAGCGGTAGAGGCATAGACACGCAGGTTCGAACAAAATTGACAGGAATAGACTGATATAATCAGCTACTAACATCATATCATCATTTTCTAGATTATAGCTAAAAAGATCTTGTATAAAGTGCGACGCCGACGTACTAGTAAGTGGGTATGATAATAAAAACCGGTTGCACCAAGCTGCTAGCTTCTTTTCAAATGGAGTTAAAGGTGAAGAAGTTTTATCCACCATGGGGCGGATAGCAATAGGTTGCTTATGCGTTTTAATGTATGCATAGAGAGGTGGGCAGGACGGGTTAGATAAAAACTTACATTTCCAGCACGTTGGGAAATCTTTACGACGTAATAACGTTGCCAAGCGGTTATGTAAAGTATAAGTGGGATCAGTATCAATGGGTATCACGCCTGATGTAGTTATATAATGATTTAACATATCGTCATATTGACTATTTGGCATAATGACAATTTTCTTCGTTTTATCTTCACGTGTGCAGGTTAAACTGTTGTCCTTTAACCACAACCTCGTGCGCTCCACTTTCAAGTACATAAGTCTTTGTTCAGTAGCTTTATGGGTTCTTCTCTGCCTATTATATGTACTAACATAATTCATTCTTAAACGTTGTCCTTCATCAGGCTGCAAATGAGTAAACAGCGGTTCAACAGAGGGAGCCATATCAATAAGCCGACATGGTTTATTGACAGCACATGAGGGTCCCATGGTGAGAATATCATGCACATATGGTGGTATAGTAATATCCCCTATGATAGTTGTTGTCAAAGATAACGGGATTCGTTTCAGCTTACACTTGACTTGATTCTTGATGATCCATTTAAGCTTCTTAATGTAGATCGGCCTTAGCGATGTAGTATAACGTTCTACTCTAACTTCTACTTCACGTAACTGAGACTCTGACATATTAGAATCAATGAGGGATCGACGTATGTTATCACAATGGCATCGTAACCTAAACCACCTACGTCTAGTGTCCGTGATAGAAAACTTCAAGCATCTTTTTCTCACTTGTTTTATTAAGTTTAGGCTGTTAACCGGCAAGCGGATATGGTATATTGACATAGGAACTACAGAGTTGATAAGACATTGTTGTAGAAAGAGCAACGATTCATGCGTTCTTGCTTGCTTCTTACATTGATTAAGATACTTGGATAACAGCATATTGTCCGCTGGCTCAGCTTTCTCATATCAATTATCAAAACTATAAAAAAAAACTTCCACTTGGAGTACTAATTATATAAACTATCAGAATTATAAGCACAATGTTTAAAGTGGAAAATAATACACAATTTCACTGTAGCACTTTCAACTTTAATAAGTCATCATCAGCATCAAGGAAACTTACATGTTCAAACAACAGAACAGAACTTAAGAACATAAAATTAATGTTCTTAAGTTCTGTTAAATTAATGTTATATATGTTAAATTAATGTATATATTTATACAACGTCTTACTCTGACGTAGTGACTATGCTATAATTTTAAATTTTTAAATTTTCAAATTTTGTAATGTTCATGTGTTCTATAATTTTATGTTCTTAAGTTCTGTTCTGTTGTTTGAACATGTAAGTTTCCTTGATGCTGATGATGACTTATTAAAGTTGAAAGCGCTACAGTGAAATTGAGTATAATTTTCCACTTTAAACATTGTGCTTATAATTCTGATAGTTTATATAATTAGTACTCCAAGTGGAAGTTTTTCTTATAGTTTTGATAATTGATAACACTCAGGATTTTCTTTAATGGATTCTGAAAATCTTTCCCATAGAGATAAGTTTTCCATTTGAAATATGTGCCTTTTCGAATGTTCCCTTCTTTGTCTTTCTCATAGCTTTTTAACACTTCCTGCTTTTATCAATATTCTTTTGATATTCAGACAGTTCATGTAACAGGAAAAAATTTTTTGCTAATTAAAACTTTTTCAGCCTAACTTCGAGGCCCTCATCAGTATACAAATTCTTACACAATGAATATTTTAAAACATAGTAATAAAGAATGCAAATAGTTCTAAATTCTTTAGAACCAGTTTTTGTTTTTTGAAAAACGAAAACTGGTTTGTCTTTCTCTATTAGAATTCTATCGACTTGTTCAATCTTCTAATGTTTCATTTTCTTGAATTAAATGCAATTTTTTAGTAGCAGGAAGTAATCTACCTAAACAGTTCTCTCTTTTTTTTGTGGCATTGTGAAATTTATACAACTGTACAATGTGTGATAACTATATCAAAACAGCACGTGAAATGACAGTTATAGTCTCGAATCAAGAGCATCAAGCAATACGTGACTTAATCTCAAATACAGATTCTTCTACATAATGAAAACTGACATTAGTGAAAATCGTGAAATAAAATAATCACAGATTGAAAAATGCTGATAGATTAAATGAAAAATTGAATAATCACATAAATAATTCGAAAATCTCTCTAAAATTCTATTATTGTATCAATAAGTCAAATTGTTGTGTTGCTATGGCAATGATGGTTTCGTTTCTTCACACATGGTAATGATAGTGACAGTCTTAAGGGGGCATTAGGAAATATGTTGGTTTATTTCAAAAAAGTCAATTCAGCCTAGCTTGCCTTATAATTGAACTGTGTATGTATGAAATTGAACATACATGCACAAGTATTTAGATTTATATGCATAGATATAGATTAGACATCTCTAATAGCATACTACCTTATGATTACTAAGCCTAATCAAAATTTAACTTAAACATATTAAGCTTTTAAATGAGGTAATGTAAGTTATAATCAATAGAAAATTAGAGAAAGATTAAATAAAAACTTTTTAATATGAAATCTAAAGTTCAATAGTTAAATAAAATAATATACAGCCAAATATAGCACAGTACTCGATATCTGCCATTAAAAGCAGCCTCACTGGATTATAATCATCACATGCAACAATCACATGGCCATTAAGATCAAATAGACCTCTCAGTTATCAAAAAGACAATCATAGTAATCCAATGACCACATGACATGTTAGCTGGTGGATGTCACTATAACCCAATGAGGTTGCCCAAATATCATTGATCTTCCATCTTGGATTTTATATTAAGTAATTTGCAGTATTAAGTAAATATTAAGTAAAATTTTTTTTCTAATCAGTACTTGTCTTTAAACCTTCCTGAGTAAATCCCTTAATAAACAAAAGTTGTTTCATAAATATTCATTCTGCCATTCTTTCATTATAAATGAACATGTGCATGCAGGCATTTCAGATTTATAATATATATAGGTATATGATTCAATGGATTAGGAAGATTGTAATAAATTTTTTAATATTTTTTTGCTGCTGGCCATTTCAAGTACTGCCTACAGCGTCAGGCCAATTATGTTTGGTAATTAAGTTCAATTGATATTCAGAAATTTATAAAACTTATTATTTTTCATTGAAGAAATCTGAAATTTTTATTGTTTATACCGTTTCTATGTTCTTTTTTACTTATAAAATTTATTTATTTAAAGACAGATTCATTGCATATATTATGCCAATTTTTTTTAGGCATCCAGTCAAATTATTTGTCTGATAGCTATGTCTCTCCTGAATAAAACAAGCTATGAATGATGTATTTCTGTCCATATTTTGATGTAAAATTGTTTATTTAGTAAATTAGTAACATTAGTCAAATTTTCTTAGTAGTAATATTGCTGTATACTCTCTTTAAAAAAATGCAGAAATTTATATTGGATATCATTTTTAAGCAATTATTTACATTAAGTTATATGTTTACTTGATATTTTAATAGTTTTTTTTTTGCTTTATTTTGAAATAATATTTGACATTTTCTCAAGAAAACTTTTAAAGTGTAAGAACGACTCTCCTCCCACAATAACAGCTATAATAGTTTTTTACCTTTATTGGTTCATAATATACATTTTCTGTCAATAAGAAACAATATTGAGCTTAGTAGGTGGAACAGAAATTTCCCAGGAAGGAATTGACATGAATTCTTAGTTAGCATGCCACTTCCATTTAAATAATAATAATAATAATAATAATAATAATAATAATAAAACGGGAAAAATTTTTATGAATCTGTATTTGATGATGATAAATATAACCTAAAATATACAGTAATTATTTTTCCAAAAAGTTTTTTAGATTAGCATAAAATAATTTATAAAAATCATTCCACAATCATGCTGTGTATACACATCAACCACCTGACTGTTAATTATCCCTTACTGTATAAACACTGAAACAGCAGTGAATGGATTAATTAGCTGGACTTTCCTCATTATTGAGCGAAATCCAGCTAATTAACCAGTTCATTGCTTATGAAGAAATGTACCATTTCTTTATCAGTATATCAGGATTCTCAAAGTTTTTCAATAATTTCTGCATTGTTTTACAAAACTTTTATGATTTTATTATGCACTATTTTCCTAAGCTTATACTTTTGAAGCAGTGGTCTCCAAACTTTTTGCCTGTGCCCCCTTTTTTCATAAAAAATTGGTATGCCTCCTCATTTTCATAACAGTAAATTTTATAAATAGTTTCTGTTTACAATTTAATACTACAAAACAATATATCATATCTTGAATAGATAAAGTTCTTATATGGTAAAAAATATATATTTATTATGGTGTAATAATTTTTAATACAATTAAAATCTTACAAAAAAATAACAAAAATAGAATACATGTTTAACACAACATAATATTTAATGCAATAGGTGGGCTTGTTTTTCAGCACAAATTTTCTCAAATCGGGATGTCATTGAAGATATCGCTACTCTCAATTCTTTTTCAATCACTAAATGAGATTGATATTTTTGACTTTAATTAAAACAGCTACTGCAAAAAGTTTCTAGGTACATGGTAAATAGTTCATAGTATTTATAACCATTTTGCTGATTCATTTTTTTTCAACACCAATTTGAATTTATTTTTTGCTTGTTTGTCTTAAAAATGATGCTTTTGTTAATTCTTGCATGCCCCCTTGCCATAGACTCATGCCCCCCTAGTGTGGCATGCCCCACAGTTTGGAAAACACTGCTTTAAAGTATTATACTTAATATTCCTTCCTTTCTTTTTAATCTTGCTCTCTCAGCCTTTTCTTTAGATTGCACCAATATAACATACATTCAGACCTCTTTTTATCATCTCTAATTTATCCAAAAATAGTATATATATATATATATATATAGAATATTTAGCAATTGATTAGATTTGGGAAAGCACATTTCAATGAATATTAAAACATACTGATAAATACTTTATTAAAATTTCTCCATTATTCATTAATAATTATTGTGTTGCAGATACAAAAATTATATTTCTTGTATCACCTTTTCTAGATCATTTGCAATTTTTTTATTGTTTTTTTTTTGTTTAAAAGCATTGTAACTACATCCCAGAAGCCTGGAATCATAGTGAATTCCTTCATTTTTCTTCTCTTTCCATGTAGATTGTTGAACTGCAGCATCTGGCATCTAGAATCAGGCACACTTGCCAGCAGATTGATCCTGCCATTCATCAACAGTGTGTTAATGGAATGGCAGCATCAACTGGATCTGTGTTACAAACATGCTCTATAAAACTCTGATTCCAAACTTTTGGGAAACTGTATATGATTTATATATAAGTTTATAAATATATTTATTTGCAATATCACTTCCTTATTCTAATTCAGCCAAAAATTTGTTTAAATTGAAGTTTCAGAGTTATGCAATATTTATTATAAATAACCAAATCTTCAAAACTATTTCACACAAAATATTATTTAATATAGTGTAATATTTTCTAAGCATAAAGCATATCAATATATAAAATAAAACTATATCATGTATTTTATTCAAATTACAGAAATCCCTTGATTAGTGCATTTAATAAATTCTCGCAATACACCATATATATCAAAACCACACTAATCAAACTAAAAAATGAGAGTAATTATAATGAATCCTGGAAAATATCAAAATTGTAAACATGTATTTTTTTCCTCTCTCAAAACGTACCTATATTGCATTAGATGTGTGTTAAATCATTGAAGAATGTATAGGTATTTAAAAATTTAAAATAAGAATTAAAATTTATTTTTCACAAAAAAAAATTATTTTTTGCAAAATTACAAATTGCATAAATTTTGTAAAAAATAATTGCACATCCGTAGACATCAAGTACTGGAAAGGTACTGAAGGCAAGACTGGCTATATAATATTTTAATGGCTATTATTAGGTAGTTGCCATTCATATTAAATTTATTAATAAAGAAAATTGCAAATGAATTTAAAATATAACAATTAAAAAATTGTAATATTAACAGAATTAAAAATAAATAAATTTATTGCAGTGCTCTAATCATGTAGACTATAATCCCTGAGATTCAGTTGCCAACACTTCAGAGAGTTTGCAAAAAAAAAAATTTCACTTATTGAAGTGCACTAATCAAATTTTGCACTGTATATATCAAGGGACAGTCTCAAATTTTTTCTGTGCACTAATTAAAACTGCATTTTTTAAACCCGCACTAATCAAGGGATTCCTGTACTATTTTTGTGTATTTCTTTGACAACAAATATAATAAGCTGGATTATAGCTTTTTAGCACTTCCTGTTTTTATCAATAATCTTTAATACTTACTTAGCTCATGTAACAGGAAAAAGTTTTAATCAATTAAAACGTTTTCGGCCTATCTTGGAGGCCCTCATCAGTATTCTCTTACTCAACATATATATTATTCTAAAATATACGTTGAGTAAGAGAAATAAAAAACGCAATTAGTTCTAAATTTGTAATAAAGAACGTAATAAATAATTCAGTTAGTTCTAAATTCTTTAGAATAGGTTTACGTTATTTTAAAATCTGCAACACTGCTAAAATAATACAGAAAATTCTTAAAAATCTTTATTATATATGATTCAAAATTAATAAATTTTTTCACATTTTTTTGCGCACCATGCCATGATAAGGGAAGGTTTTTCTGGGTCATTATTGTTGATTATATCCATTTTGCCTCTTCTTTTTTCAATTTCAATGGCCTCTGCAGTGTTGCCATCAACACTGGATACGATTGGTCTTATTATTTTGGTGTTGTCCCAATATATGAAGAGGCCAAGGCAGTAGTTATTTTACCATTTTTTAGATGTCACAAAAAGGTGTCTTACTACTAGAGTTGAGCATAAAAAAGATATAAAAAATGGTAAAATAACTACTGCCTTGGCTACTAAAGCATACAAAGAAGACCTTTTCGTACATTGGGACAACACCAAAATAATAAGACCAGTCGTATCCAGTGTTGGTGGCAACACTGCAGAGACCATTGAAATTGAAAAAAGAAGAGGCAAAATGGATATAGTCAATGATAATGACCCGGAAAACCTTTCCTTATCATGGTGCTGGTGCACAAAAAATAATGTGAAAAAATTTTATTAATTTTGAACCATATATAATAATGATTTTTAAGAATTTTCTAAATTATTTTAGCAGTGTTGCAGATTTTAAAGTAACAGAAACCTATTCTAAAGAATTTAGAACTAACTGCATTCTTTATTACTTTATTCTAAAATAAATGTTGAATAAGAGAATACTGATGAGAGCCTCCAAGATATGCTGAAAACATTTTAATTGATTAAAAAATTTTTCCTGCTACATGAGCTAAGTAAGTATTAAAGATAATAAGCTGGATTTTTATGATGATGATTTAATCCATACCAGCTGACTACTAGGACATACTAGACAATTCTTCTTCAGATTGCCTAAATTTCTGTTAAGTTAACACATACAATGGACATGCTGACAGGTTACACGTCTGATAAAGTTAAGTGTATAGCCATATGGTCTCTCGCAAAGTTGGGCAGAATAGACTGGTAGTTAGATAATATATACAATGAAACTTTATTACATCATTACCATTACTTTGTTTTCCCACATATTTCATTTGTCCTGATTTTGGTCCATATAAACTAACTATATAAAGTTTTTTCCAATTCCATGAACCTCAAACTGTCATTTATCATGATGATCATTGACAAATCATAGTCTTGATGCAAAATTTTTCCACATGGATATTTTTTATAAAATTTGATACAATATACAGTACTGTTCTTTATTTTCCATCTTTTTCTTTGGACCAATCAAAGATTTGGCAACATTGTTGTTAAGATCACACAGTTCTGCACACACATCACTTTTGAGCTTTTCTGCATTGCAACTGATTTTGGTGCATTCTCATGTTCCTGTTTTTACTACTACATTATACAGTATTTTGTGTTTTGATTTTATTTCCTTTATTTCTGTTGTCTATTTTATTATCTTTAGACCATGTTCCAATCTAATTGAGAATTCTACACAAGTAATTGAAAATAGTAGAGAAAGTAGAGATATATTCTGGAGAAAAATATATCAACAATGCCAAATATTTTGGGTTGGCTCCAAGCATTCTAAATTTCATATTTTCAAGGAGAACAACAACTGATAGGAAAATAGAATATATAGAAAATAGAATATAATAGAAAAATGTAATAAATATTAACAAAACTGCTTTCAAAGGATTCTAACTAAGAAACATATAACTACCAGCACTACAAAGCAGTCCAGGAACTATCTTTTAAAAATAAACTTTTTTATTAGGAGAGAAACGTTTTCGGCTTTTATTTTGTTCTGAGTTCTAGAACACCAGCGCTTGTTAAACAGTTGGTTGTTCGATAAAAAATTGCATATAATTTGAGAGCTGAGGAGGGCTAATGTAAAGCCGAAAACGTTTCTCTCCTAATAAAAAAGTTTATTTTTAAAAGATAGTTCCTGGACTGCTTTGTAGTTCTGGTAGTTATATGTTTCTTAGATAGAAAAATGTGATAATGTCATTAACAAGAAAACATATTGTGTCAACATTTGCCAATTTGGAAAGTGTACTCTTCAAATGGTATCAGCAGCTCAGCAGCATGTAGCATTGAATATTCCAGTTGATGAAACTATTCTTCATGAAATGGTGAAGAGAAGCAATATAGCTGAACATAGAAAATTTCATTGCATCCAATGGCTGGATAAAGAGATTTAAAACCAATATGGCCTATTGTATAAAAAGTTAGCCAGAGGAAGTGCTGTAGTAGACAATCAAAAGCACAGAAGCATGTGATTGGAAAGAATGTTATAACAATGCTAAAATATCAGATACCCTATTGAAGGACTATGAACCATGTGATATTTATAACACAGATGAGACAGAGCTCTCCTATATTTTTCCTAATAGAACTTTGGCTCTCAAAGGAATCTTGTCATGGTGGGAAAAATTCTAAAGACAGACTTAACTTTTTATTTTGTATTAATAATGGAAGTAAAATAAGTGCCAGTTGGTGTTAGAAAATCTTTAAGACTGTGAAGTTTCAAAAATTTAAAAAATTATCTGCTAAGTTCCACATGAACAATAAAGCATAAGTAATCAGACATTTTCTGTATTCATTAGATGCAAATATGGGTGTACAAAACAAAAACATTCTCCTTTCTGTGGACAATTATGTTGTACATCCAAAAAATGCATTGTTTTTAAGAAATATAAGTCACATAATGCTTTGCAAATGTCCCCCTGTAGTTGGGCTAGAATTAACCCACCATCTCACCCACATGTAAGAGGTGACTAAAGAATGCCTACTCTTTTCCACTAATGGCTTACTACACTACTACTGGCAAGAATTTTGCCTTCTTTCCTCATACTTCTCTATATTTTTCTCACTTTGTCTTTCATTCTTCAAAGAGTTTATCGCCGAGTACGCCCTCTATTTCTTTCTATAAAAGTAAAGTACTTGGAAAATTGTACAAGTGTGCTCCAGTCCCTTGATTTAGTATTATAATAAATTGTTTTAAGCAGCTTTATAGGAAATATCTCATGTGAACAGTTGGTTGCTTAATAGATGCAGACAAAGATATGAAAACAAGATAATTGTGTTGGCAACAGTAACATTGTTTAAGTGAGTATTTTACTGCTTCTTTCCAATCAAAATAAAAATAAACACAGCACTATTTAGCATATAGAAGGTTTTATAATACTCATAACCCAAAACATTTTCAACTAAAAACTTAGTCAATTTCAGTGGAAATATACAAATTAACAGTGTGTTAAAAATTTTATATTTGTATTTTTTGTACCCAGCAACAATCAAGTTATTTTTGGAACATTGTTATGTGCAGGGAAAATCTTCAAGCAATAGTGACATATTGACCAACATTGATGATGATTTCAACCAAGACTGGGAAAAGCTCACTGGCATGAACAAATAAATCCAAGGATAATGGCCACTCTGGACTATTGTGGTCCTACTCTGTAGATTCCTACTCTGATCTATACCATTGATTGACATATGGCCACCAGTAGTATAGAAACAGTGCAGAAGCTGTGGGAGAGCTTGTGGCATCTAGGAGTGTGGAGGAGGATGATATTAGCAAACTCAAAATTGTGCTGAACTTTGTTGAGATGCATGAAGTGCTGATGAAAGAAAAGCTTTCTTTTATATGCATAGCACAAGTGACAGAGATTGTGAAAGTATTCTAGAGCTTTGAAAAATACTTATAATTGAGGATAAAGTTTGGACAAAACAAATGTCAAAGATGTTTTTCAGTAAGTAATAGTGCTTTAAATATGTTACAATGCAGATGGATGTACCACAAATCTAGCTTGCCTGCTAACTTGATGTTCACTCTGAGTCAGCAATGACAATAACCAAGTTGACTCGTAGCTATTTGATAGACAGATGCCCTAATCATCTGGTCTGTGGCCAGGAGTTCCATATATATATATATAAATTGTTTTTTACAGAATCAAAAATACAATTTTTGATATATTCTATTCTGGAAGAGTCCTTCAACTTGCATTGTATAATGTTGTTAATTGAACAAGATAGGTTTCACAGTTAATAATTCATTAGTTATTGTAAATAATAACAACAATAATAATAATATTGATAAATACAAATGATAAATTGTATGATGATGATTATACAATGATGAACAAAGACGAAAGAAATCAATTCTATAAAGAACTCTGGCTAAATTAATGAGCAGATGAACTTATATACAGATGATTCAAGGTCTGAGGCATAATCCATAAAATGCAGATGATTTCCATAGACTTATGATGGAGAGAGTCAAATTTACATAATGGTACGATGATTCCATGACATCCAGGAGATGTATTTCAGTTTCCTGATCCATCATTTTGATTTTTGCTATCTTGCAGCAGATATCAATATAAGATACAACTTCAGATAAATTTTAAGTAAAAAACAACAAATGAAGGTAAGATTAATACTGTAAATATTTTCTTAAAATTGTTAGTTGTGTGATTATTTTCATGAGATCAGCTATGGCTGAATTCTCATAAATATATTGTAATATATTATTATATTTTGGTGAATAATAATAATTAAGTTGTTGTTGGCTATAATTTTCAATAGTTTCCCAGTACTATGGTTTTCCCATATATTTTTGTTCTCCATTCCCTAAAAACACAATGCAGTGAGGTTCCATTATATCAAATGCAAATAAAGCTAGGCATTACTTAATTACATAAAAACTAAATACTAGCTAAATATCCTAGCATTACAAATAGAAATTAAACAAATTTTAGTAAGTATGATGCCATCTATTAATAATGCTTAATTCCAGGTCAACAATGCCCAAGAAAAAGAGTATACAAAATGTTAGTACCACAAGGTTTTTTAACAGTTAAAGTAAAAAAAAATTAAAATTATAATCAGAACACACATTGATAGTAGATTGTTTGTTTGCTAAAATTTCTAAATTTTAAATTAAGGATTCTTTCATAAAAAGTGTCATATTTTTGAGAATTTATTGTATACTTTATATGAATGTTATATTTATAATTGTTCTATTTTAAATTTTTAAAATGTATTCTTCACTTTCAATATTCCATTATTCATTATATTGTAACTGAATCATTATGCTTAGAATGACTTAAATTTTTTTTGTTTAACATGACTTAAATTTTATTGCATAACTAAACATGGCTATCTAAATAATAATAAACATTTTGCAAATTAATAACGAACGCCCAAACTTCCTGGCGGATAAAGTTTTTAAGTTATATTTTTAGATTAATAATTATTTTTTGAATTACAGCTATTTTAAGTTATATTTTTTTTTAGATTAATAATTATTTTTTGAATTACAGCTATAATTTTTATTATTAAAATAGCTGTAATTCAAAAAATAATTATTAATCTAAAAATATAACTTAAAATAGCTGTAATTCAAAAAATAATTATTAATCTAAAAATATAACTTAAAACTTTATCCGCCAGGGGAAGTTTGGCTTGTTCGTTATTAATATGTAAAATGGTTTATCCCCTGTACGTTAGTTGTTTATTATTGAGTAGTAATAAACATTTCTCAGATTAGTAAATTCTTTATAAAATTATAGTAACTGCTTTTTCTTGATGTTTAAAGTATAATTATATCATATATAAATCAGCTGGAAATAAAAAATGAAAATTACTACTTATTATTATAGTAAAAGCAATTTTTTCTTTTTGTTGAAATACATTCTGCATTAAAATTTGTTAATATTTAAATCATTAATATTGATTACTATTCAAGAATATTGTATTTATAAGTTTTATATAATAGGGTTTGGAAGAAGGATTGCTAGGAGCACGTAAAAATAGTAAACGATTAATAATTGTTCCACCTTTCCTTGGTTATGACAGTCAGGACACCAGTAATAAAATTCCTGCAAAATCTACTTTAATATTTGAAGTTTTTGTAAATAAGGTAAAAACTTTTTTAATTTCAGAAAATAATAATTTGAATTTTTTAAATTTATTAAATTTTGAAAATGATTCTGATAAAACTTTTAAAATACTTATGAATACTATTGCTAAATAATTTTTAAATATAATTTTCAATCTTCAAATATTTTTATTGTAGTTTGTTTTGCATGTGAGGATTTGATTCAGTTATTCTGGAAATTAGCATAGCTAAAATTCCAATTACTTCTGCTTCTACTGATTTTTAATAAATTTGTAAATCATTATTAATGTCTGAAAAAAAATTAACTCATAAATCATGCATTTATTTAAAAAAATCATCTCTCAGATTAGTTGTTCTCAAATATTTCTCTCTGACTGGAACTTTTGGAATGAAAATTTTTTCACACTACATTGAAAATATGTTTGATATAAAATGAATTACATTACTGAATAAAAATCTAGAAACTTCTTAAACTCTGAGTACATTTGCCATATTATATCACATGTAACAAAATAAATAATAAAATGACCTTCATATTTATTTCTGGCCTATGAATTTTTTGAAAATGTCTAAATCCTTAATTATCTTTGAATCTTCCTGCCACATCTCTGTTTTATATTTATAAGAAAGATGATGAATATGAAAACAATTTAAGACAAAAAATGAGATGATAATGGAATTGATTTCAATAGTTTCTACAATGGATTCTTGATTTTATGAACTTGTATGGATCCCCAAAAATCTTCATAAAATTGAAAGTTCATAAATGGAAATGGTATTAATTAACATTAGTTCTATGAGATATGTTTTGGGACCAACTCAATAGTTCATAAAAACATGTAGTTCTAAATTGGAGATTTGTAAAAACAAAAGTGCACTATATAATAATACAATAATAATAATAATAATAATAATAATAATAATAATAATAATAATAATAATAATAATAATAATAATAACCCCTCCTGAATCCTGCTATGCTGCCTCAAAGTGGCGGAGGGGTGTACGTGGGCGGAATGGGTGATGCACGTCAGAAATTATATTTCTAGTAGGGTCACCCAGGGCGAGAAGGCTATTCCATTATGCTCAACCAAATGCTAGCAGGTGTCCCCACTTTGGTGGTGTTTTGTTTGTATTCAATGGCACAAAGCAGAAAACGAAAGCATACCGGCTCGGACGTCTCCCGTGTTAACAAGGTCCACGTCTGTGAGTTAGACAGAGGCTCATATTCGGAAAGTCTACAACAGTCTCCCTTGGCCACTGGTGGCGAAAGCAGCACCAACCCAAGTCTGGCTACTGCAATACATATACCGAGAGTAGGGAACAGGTCACCACATCAGAGCCCAACCAGTCAACGTGTTTCCCAGGTAACACAGCCAGAGACCACCAAGGCTGGAAAACCATGCCAACGCATGAAATGGACAACTGACATGAACGAATTCATCATGTGTACATACTACACAATCACAAAATTAGAAAAAGACAGTACAGGGTTTCCGCTCCATATAATACCCCACTCCAAATTAAGCACTTCAATAATCGTTTTCTCAACCTCACTTCCAAGGGCCCTGTCAGTATTTTGTAGTGTTTCCTGAAAGCTTCCTTTGCCATTGCTATCCTTTAATATATTTAATATAATAATAATAATACAAATAATTGGAAAATAAAAGAGGCAGAATAACTTATACAGAGGCAGAATAACTTATACAATAAAACATATGTATTTGAAATTTGTTTTGTATTTTTTACATTGTGTTTTTTCTTATATTTCTATCAGATCGATTATCCGAAAAAATCGTTTATCCGAACTACCCTTGGTCCCAATTAGTTTGGATAATCTACGCTCTACTGTATAGTACCGAGAAATTGGAATTTTTGATATAGTTTAAAAAGACAAAGATGAGATACAAGCTTTTGTAATTGATACCTCAAAAAATTTTGATTATGTTCAAGATCGTAATTATTGCCATTATCGTTAAGCTATTACCAAAAATTGAAAACTGAAGATTTTGCTTTATAGATATGCACAAATGTACAGAAGTCTTTCTTTATCATTGCACACTTGAGTGAAGTCATCTGAATGGTTTAATACTGCTTTCCATCCGGTGGATACTAAGCGGAACCCACCAAGGAAGCCCACACCTCTGGTGGAGTCAGCCGTCAAGGCTGGAATTCAACGAACTGGGAATCCCTCTTGAAAAACTGGAGGTATAGGACCCGAAAATTGAACTCGGATCCCTCCAGAGTGGAAGCAAAATGCTATCCGGCCGATATTTGAATCAGAGCTATCCATAATTATTTGAAAATGCAGAAACAAATACAATTTGCAAATTATGATAATATAAAAAAAAATTACTCCAGTGCAGAGTGCAGTGCAGTTATGTTAAAGATATATAAATAATGTGTATTACTAGGGCAAGGACATTATTGTATCCCTTCAATAAAAATTTCACATTATAACTTTTATATTTTATTACTACGGATTGTCCCGCGGTCAAGCGTGAAAATTTTTATTACAAAATGGAATTTGGCTATATCAGGATTAAATTACTCTCTGTGGAATATTTTACTTTTTATCAACAATATTACTCAAAGTACTTTGCTCCATGGATTAAAGATGGATAAACTAAACTTACAATTAATTAAGACCAAAAAAAAAAACAAGCTTGATAAAGCATTATAATTAATTCAAAATTTACCTAAATTTATTGAAATATTGGCATTTTTATTAATTATTTATATTTATTGACATGTTTTTTCTTCATTTTAGTAATTTTCATTTAAACTTATTATTTTATTAAAAATTATAATTCGTTTTATAAATTTTATAAAGCGCCTTTAGTTTATACCGAAAACGCATTATAAAATTTATTATTCGGAGGAAAAATGCCAGCTATAATCTCTATATTAACAATGGAAGAAGAAGAAGAAGAAAATTTATTTTATCTTGGCTATATCAAGCTTGTTATTTGTTTATTTGATCATGGATTAGGATTGGGGAGCTGAATGAGAACTGCTCTGCACTTCCATCGTTACCATGCTGCTCATGCATTAAAATATTAAATTTTGTTTTGTATAAAATATTCAAACCATTTTCTAAAAGAATTAATTTTGAGATCTATTGATTAAATATCAAAATATATTTTTTTTGTAAAGAAATTACAAATCTTATAAAACAAATTAAGATATTATATTTTAGGCAGTTAGTCATTTTAAATATAGCGTATATATTTCATGAAAGAACTAATGTGAGACTTTATAAATAAAGATTTTATAGCAAAAAACTCAGAGAAATTCGAAGTGCCATTTTTTTCAGATTATTTTTTATTATTAAATTAATTAGCATGAGTACCTTCAAATCTAAACTTTAGTTATTATTTTTTAAAAATTATCTCATTTCATTTTAATGTAAGATATTTTATCATCATTAATTATTTGTAGAAACAATGATATTTAATATTTATTTAATTATAATATTTTTTTATTTTAAATAAATTTAATTTTATTTAAAAAAAAAAAATTAAATAATAAATTTTATTAATATTTTTTAAATATTAAATAATAAAATATTTAATTATTTTTCTTTGATATAGTCTGGTATTATTAATTAAATTCACATAGCAACATGTAAACGTACTTCGACCCCATTTCTTCAGTTTCGTAATTCGACCTTTAGAAAGTATCGACTGTAGTGACATTTTTATAGAATTTTAAAAAAATTTATACTACAATATAATGTGATATTTTAAAATTAACGTCAAATTTATACTATAATATAATGTGATATTTTAAAATTTAACGTCAGATTAAAATGAAAATCAACATTTAATAAGAAATAAATATTTATAAGATAACGAAAAAAGTTTAATATTTAGGTAGAAAATCAGTATTTTTAATTTATTAATTAAAATTATTTTAATTAAATCCAGTTTCTGTATTACATTGCATATCATATACAGTATATATATTTATAAGATAAAAATGTTTAATATATCAATGTAATAAGTTTTTGTACTTCGGAATTTTGATTTCCTTTATAATAGTTTATAGGTTTTCAAATCTAAATTTATTTTAAAATTTTTATTAAAACGCAATTACTTGTTAACTGCTGTTACTACAGAATTATGATTGTAAAAAATTTTCTCAATTTTTTTTACCTATGAAATACTTAAATTTATATGAAAAATATAAATTTAAATATCATATAAGATTTTATTTTATAAATTAAAAATAATGTATTCACTCAACTAATATTTTTAAGTACTATAATATGAAGTAAATGTAAATAGTAATAATTAACAATAAAATATAACTAGTTAAAAAAAATTAAAAAATTTCGTATAATTTTTATTTCTTGGAGACAAAAACAATTTAGTTTTTACTCTTGTTACGTTTTGACTAAAATTCTAAAGAACAATGCTTTAATTACAGTGAATAAACTCTATGATTCATTATGATATCACTTATCATAAAAAGAATACATTATATCGCAATCTTAAGAATATTTATCAACCTCTGCAGTTTATTCTCAAATAAATTATTAATTTGTAAATATTAGTTCAAATTTAATTTGATAGAATTATAAATTTGTTTCTAAAATTATAAAAATGATTAAATTCTAGATTTTGTACGTGTTATTAGCTAAAATCATTCTTTGCTAAAATGTTAGCGTTGCCATCTTGCGGTACAAATAAGAATCAAAATATATTTATAAATGTGCAGGAAGATGGCGGACGAATGTGTGTGGGAATTTCTTTGGAAGGAAATGTGTAATTATAATGTAGAGGTGGAACAATATCGGTCACAAATGCTAAAGTAAATTTAATATGATTATTGTAACTCAGCTATCATGGCTTCTAATGAATTTCAGTAAGTTTGCATTAATTTTTTGATAATTAAAACTTTTTTAACTTATCCTATACCGTGAGACAAACTTTGATGTTTAAACGCAGTTGCAACATATCTGTTTTGAATGTAAATTCCTGGAAAATTCCTCAGACGAATTTTTTCAATTAGTTTTTCAGAGAATGATTATTTAAGTGAAAGAAACATTTAGTATAAAATATTGCACACTTTTTCCACTCGTATAAAATATTAAAATAAAAGAAAAATTTTTAAATATTCATTTATTCGATTTAAATATATATGCTGTATATAATGTTGATCAAAGAATCTTAAAGGAATATATAATAATTATTACTATAAACTTAAAATTTATTTAAAAATAAATATATTAAGGTTTTCGAAACATTTTTCGTTTTTTCTAACAAAAATTATTTCTCTTGGATGTAGTAAAAGTTTTATTTTAAATTAATAAATATCGGTAATTGCGGCATTTATAAACTAGAATTTTCAATTTTAATTTTGACAGGTACATGTATAGTTCGAAATGATCCATGACATAATAATGAATTTTTGTGTAATTACTATACTATACAGTTATTTCTTGTTGCCTTTTAATGTTTTCATATAGTGATATCATGCATAACATTGATTTATACTGAGTTATAGATCGAGTAATTGCTTTTTCTTGTGCAGATTTTTATTTAAAAAAATTGGTATTTACTAATTGCAATTAATTCAATTCTGTTGCATCTGTAATTTTCTGTTAATTCTAATGTGGACTATTTTTTCTTGTTTAAAATTTATATAATTTAACCTTATTTTATAGCTATACTCTTTATATTTATTCTTTAATATAAAATATATACAGTGTATTAATCATGAAACCCCATTGCTGTAATTGGAACAGTCAGAAATGCCCAAAATTTATTCTCACTATTACTCTTTACTAGAATGATATACATTATTGTAATAAACATAATGAATACAAACTACAATAACCAAACATAAAAAGAATACTTTTGATACAATATTACACATTAGTACATTGTACGTAGACTGGTATGCATGCAAATTGTATTGACCATTCACAGAATTTATCCATGGCATCACAGTTATAAATACAAGTGATTAAGATGACCTGTATTTTTATACATTTTCATAGAGCTGTTTAATAATTATATACAGAAAATTCTTGATTTAAGAGTTCTTGCTTAATGTTTCATTAAATATGAAATATCAAAAAATTTCAAAATATGAACATTAAGCATCAGTTCATTACAGTTAATGAATTGATGCTAAATATTTATAAAATGCATCTCAAACCAAATTTGTAGCTATACAATACAGTATGATTGGGTTTGTAACATAAACTCTGTTGTTTGCTGCAAAATTGGAAAATTCTAAATAGTAGCAAAGAAGCAGAAGTAGCATGAATTCCAGTTTTTACTAGCATATTATGTAAATAACTTTCATTCCCAGATTGTGCTAAGGCAGTAGTTCATCTGTATTAAATCTCATCTATTTATCTGTCAATAATAATGAATAATAAAAATTCCTTAACATTTATATGACAAATAATTTCTTTATTAAAATATAATTTTTTTGATTTTAAAGCAATCCCCAAATTATTTAGATCCGTATTTATGTAAGATTAATTTTAATTAAGGATATGGGCCCAATCCTGTCCCCTCCTGAAATACTGAAGATGTGGGACTCAGAATTGAATCCAGATCCTCGACATCGTTAATTAGTTTACATGAATTTATAGGTTATATTAGTGTGAATTAAGATGGCAAACCATACACCATTGCCAAAAGTATCCCATTTTTGGCAGCAGCCACTTTTAGAGCCTAACAAGGCTGGCCAACACCCAAGGTAGATGCAACTAAAAGTTAGAGGAATGCTGTTCATGGGCCAGGCACAGACTCTATGGATTTATAGACTTTATGGATTTGTTTATAAGAAATCATGCAGAAATATGCCCACATATTTAATTTATTATCGCATTTGGAATCAGTTGGCTGATCGTGATTATGTTGCATCATTATGATGATGGTCATAGTAAAGTTACCCCATTGTTATGTCACTGTGACATCACATGATTTTTAGTTTTTGTGATATTTTGTCATGATTATGTCATATAACTCATAGTATTTCGAATCCATTGGTTTTTTGTTCAATTTTACCAGTTGATTTAGCTACCATATTATGTGGCAATTATATCATCATAGTGGCAATGTGATGATAGATGATGTCATGATAATATCACATATTGTTACATAATTGTGATGTCATACAACAAAATTGTTTTATGATATTCATCCATTGTTATTTCACCAATGATGTCATCCCAAATTTGAATGGAAATTGAAGGATTTAAATGAAAATGAGTCATTTTTGTTGCTGCCCCAAAATGCCTCATCCTCTATGGCAATCTTGCCTCAGAATAGCTAACCTTACCTACAGTGCTGCAAGAAGTCTTTAGGCCAAGTTCGGATCCGAGAGATCAAATAATACAGAAGCCTTTGTACATACATACATACATACATACATACATACATACATACATACATACATACATACATATAGACATTTGATTGGCATTGTATCATGATAATATTATGTGACATCATTTATTGTTATGTCATTGTGATGTCAAGCACAACAATTGTTTTGTGTCATAATCTGTGGTCTGTCACAGTTGCATCATAGTTACACTTATGACATCATCCTGAATTTCAATAAAATTTTGATGGATTTATATACAGTACTCTCCTCACCAAATTGGGACAATTTTGCAAGTTTTATTTTTTGGAAGATCTAGGTTAGTTCCACATCTGTGTAAATTTCAAGTTCCTAGCATGTGCAGAAGTACCCAAACAATTCATGTGAACATACAATATAGTCAATTACCTCTATCATTTATAGTATAGCTAATGACTTAGCTAAAGAAATGAAAATATAATCTTTAAAATCAAGAAAATTATAATAATAAACAAATTGTCATATAAATGTTAAGAGTTTTTATTCTTCATTATTATTGACAGATAAATAGATGAGCTTTAATGCAGATGAACTACTGCCTTAGATACAATCTGGTAATGGAAGTTATTTATATACTATGTTTAATAAAACCAGAAGGTGCACTACTTCTCGGTCACCATTTTGATTTTTCTGATTTCATTAGCAGATGTCAAATTTTTGCTACAAATCCAGTTTTACTATATTTTAAAATTACATATCTGATTTGAATTGCATTTTTGTAAATGCTTACTTTTTATTTATTACAATTAATATGTATATTTTTGATTATTTATATTTGAGAAAAAATCTCGCAAACCTGGGAACTCTTAAACCAAGATCTGTTGGATTTAAAACTTTATATTACTTGTTAAGTATCATGTTACTAGTACCATATTTTTTCATGCAGTATTGTCTTCCTTTCAGTCATAGAACAATACAGTTCATAATGTAGTATAGGTTGTAATATCTATAGTCCATCTAGCCTTATGAGTTTCATTTGGAATTTTTGTTAAAAAATTTTTCCAACTTCAAAATACACAAAAAACTTTGGTCCCAATTATTTGCATAAATTGTGGAATTTCTGTAATCTATTCTTTGTTTGATTTCTGTACGAATTTTGTTTACAAATAACTTAAATAATAATTTGTAAATAAACGTGAATGTTAATATTTGTTTCAGTACATTTACATGTTAATAAGGAAATTTTGTCTTATTATTTTGGAAATCTCATCAGTTTTTAAATTTTTTTAACTTGCAAATAATTATTAATTATATATGAATGTCTACAGCAGTGGTTCTCAATCTTTTTTCTGTTGAGGAACACATTTTAATATTTTAAAATTTGGCAGCACTTTTTCTGTTGAGGAACACATTTTAATATTTTAAAATTTGGTGGCACATCTTTCTGTTGAGGAACACATTTTAATATTTTTAAATTTGGTGGCACACCTGTTGAGGAACACATTTTAATATATTAAAATTTGGCGGCACACCTAAATATTTTAAATAATAATTTAGATTTAAAAACGGATTTTTATTAACAGATTATTGTATTTATTCTTATTTATTACATTCAATTTATAGACACTTGTATATGGGATCATTAAATGGCGTCTCATATCCAGCCAACCACATTTCACTATTAATATATATGATTCATAGAATTACATACATACAGTTCTTATGCATACATATAATTCATTCTCAATTTTTCGCGGCACACTGTCAAAGGTTTGGCGGCACAGTGGTTGGGAACCATTGGTCTACAGATTGCCTTTGACTTAGAACACCATCAACTTATGATGATGTAATCAATAAATTCTGTGATTGGTCAATGCAGTTCATATGCATACAAGTCCATAGGCATAGTCTGATATGCAGAAAGTAACTTTTTTGTGTCTGGCTCTTATATTTTTATGTTCATTAAGTTTATGATGATAAATTGGAATATAATATTAAATATTGACAATGAACAATTCATAAATTTTTGATTTACGACATCAGTGTTTGAACCAAATGCTGCCATAAATCAAGAACAATCTGTAAAATATGACCAAACTAAAGATTATATATATATATTGTTATATCAATTTTATTTTATATATAAATTTTTATAACACACCAGCAAATTTGAATAATAATCTTAAAACATATTAATAATAGTTATATAAGATGTTCTCAGTGATAAAATTTGAATATATAGTAACAATATTATGTACATTCATTAAAAATCAATTCAATGTGCATATTTGTTTATAGAACATTTAAAGAAAAAAATAAATTCAGCACTCTTTGCAGTAAAGTATCCAACTTAAGATTTTATTAACTTAAATACAAATGTTTTCGGTGCTTTCGCACCCTCTCCAACTATACTACAGGTACTCCTCACTTAACGAACTACCTGTTTAACGACTGCTTGAACTTACGTCTGAGCTTAAGACTTTTTTTTAATGGAATATTTGGTCGCTTACGACTTTTGTTTGTAATTTCCCCGCACTCGTAGTTCCAAAACAACTGAAGAAAAATTACTGTACTTTGTGCGTAATTAAGATATAAATTTTTAATTTGAAATTTGTTTCCAATATTTTAATATAGAAACAAGTTTTTTGCTTACTGACCAATTTGTTCTATGACCGAGTTGTGAGAACGAAACCTAGTCGTTAAGTGAGGAATCCCTGTACATTATAACCTAACAACCAATAACATTACATAACATATTTTTAATTTTTAATTTTGAATTAAGAATATTAGAATTTTAAAATTTTTAAACATGTGTGTTCTAGAGATATGTTAATATTGTAAAAGTCTCTTGATTCAGTTAGGTTATAATGTAGTATACCTGAAGAGAATGCGAAAACACTGAAAACATTTGTATTTAAGTTAATAAAATCTTAAGTTGGATACTTAGAGTGCTGAATTTATTTTATTAAAGTTTAAGGAAGTTTATGCAGTTAAAATATAGGAATTAAAGAAAAAATTTCATTTTGTCTGTTTTTTAATTTAGTATTGTTGAAAGATAATAAATTTTATTTATTTATAAAATTTTAAATGATTTTAATTTTATTTTTTAGTAATTAATTATATTTATTTATAATAAATAAATTATCTGTTTCTTGAATTATATATATTTTTAATAAGTTAAGGATATTGCAAAATGCATTGCTATATTAGTCATATTTTTATTAATAATTATAATTATTTCATTGGTTTTTTCAGATCTAATAATCAGACTTGTACAGCAGTTGGCCAGTTTTGGACTTGTTGTCTTCCAGATCAAGTAGTGACAATAAGTGATTATACAATCTCAAAAATGGCATTTGGTAGTAAACACTGTTTGTTTATTACTGATCAAGGAAATGTATATAGTTTTGGGAAGGGTGAATATGGACAGCTTGGATTAGGTGATACAGCAGATTATTTAACAGAACCTTGTCTTATAAATTGCCTTCATAAAATTGTGAGCATTGCATGTGGTCCTTACTTTTCAGCAGCTTTATCTTCAGATGGGAAAGTATACATGTGGGGTGATAACAGTAATCAACAATGTGGACAAGAAGAACCTAAAAAAATATTATCGCCAGTTGAAGTTAATTTTTCATATAATGAAAATTGTCAAAAATGTGGCCTATTGATGACAAAAAATGTTGTGATAAATAAAATATGTTGTGGAGCTTATCATACTTTGGCAATTTCAAATGATTATGAATTGTGGAGTTGGGGTAGAGAATTGGAATCTGTTTCAACCAATGTGTCTTATGATAAACCAAAAAGAGTAGAGTTTCTCAAATCAAAGAAAGTATTATCAATTGCATGTGGGTATACTCATAGCTTAGCTGTTACAGAAATGCATCCAACAAATCCTTCTACTTTGAATTTGTTAACCTTATGTATTACATGCAGAACTAATTCTCTTTATAATAAAAATAATGAAATGTGTCCTTTAGGGCTACCTGTTGGATCTGAAAAAAGTGAGCATTCAGAATCTGTTAACAAAGAGGAAAATTGCAACTTAGAATCAATATCTGAAAGTGAACTTGATTTAAAAATTTCAAATGTTGAAAATAATAATAAAAATTCTGCAACTGAACAAAATATAATACAAAAAGAAACTCCACTCTCATTGCCAGCTGTTGAACTAAAAAAAGAAAATGATACTGATATGAAGATTATAGAACAAACTGATAAAAATGAAGATGCTGCAGTTATTTCTATAGAGCATTCACAATTTTCTACACCTAGTGCACTGAATGATATAAAGAAACGGTCATCATCATTATTAGATCAGGAATTAGCTAAAGAATTTTTGGTAAGACAGTTTTCTGAACTTATTCAACCTATTGAAAAACGTCATATGAGTTTACCTGTTAAAGCTAATGAAACAGATAAAAAGAGATCTGATTGGGAATTGTTATCAATGAAAAGTGTTGTAGATAGAGTAAAAACAACTGTAGACAAATTTAATTTTGTTTCATTTGGAAATAGATTTAGTGATTCTCCTCTTAATAGTTCACAAAGTAGTCAGGAGTCTTTTGAAATTATAGAGGTTGAAGGACCATTATCAGTATCATCATTAATTGTTGATGAAAATTTTCAATCAGTAAAAAGAACAAATTCTTTAAAGTCTGTATTAGAAGCTAAACTTTTTCAAAAGCAAAGAAATCGCAAAGGTAGTCTAGAATCTCTTGCACCAGGTTATGCCACTTTCAATAAATTAAAATGCCATAAAAAACAAGTTAATATAAGGCCTTGTACTCAAACAGAGGTATGGTCATGGGGAGAAGGAAACTATGGAAAACTTGGACATGGAGATGAAATGGATAGGTTTGTCTTTCTCTTTATCAAAATAATAATTAAAAATTAAATTTGGACAAATTTATAAATTTTTATATTATTTTTCATACAATACTTGTTAATAAATCTTAATAGTAAAATTTAAAAATAAAGTTAAAATGAATAAAAATTTTTAAAATTTTCATTTTAAATTTAATTTAAAATTATCTATTGTAGAATATAAGTTTTGTCACATATTGATGGAAGAAAATTTTAAGTAAATTTATTTAAATAATAATAAATTTTAAAATTATTTGATTTAGAGTATACAAAAATATAAATACAGATAGTCCTCAACTTACGACAGGGTTTTGTTCCACTGTCTCTGTAAGTTGATTCTGTGTATGTCAAGGACTTTTTTAATTCTTGATTTATTTGATATCTATTTTAATATTTTCATTAATTAGGTTTCTGTTTAAATTGGTTAAACTTAGTTTTCCTCATTTTCTTTTTACATTGGAATTTTCATCAGTAGTATTATTTCTCTTACTGAATGTTATGATGAGATACAAAAATTTCAATGAGAGAAACAAACACTTCCACTGCTGATTAGCAAAAAACATGCCAAAGACTGTGCTAAGTTAGAAGTGCATGAATCACACTAGTGGCTATTGTGTATTGTTGAAAGGCTTTACTTGTCGACTAATGGTGATGCTGCAATGCATATACAAAAACAATGTGACATATGTATAATTGTATATGCAGGCAGAAAAGTTGAATTATAGAATTTTTAATAATAATTTTTGCCCATTATAAGTCGAGGACTAGCTGTATATATTATTTAATAAGTAGAATATAATTTGTTAAAAAATAAAAAGCATTTTTAAGCAAATTTTGATCTTTATTGTTGTTTTAATATTTCATATATGAAATAAAGGCAACCTCTGATCTATATAAATGAATCATTCAGTGAAACGTTAAGTAAATCAAAACATATATATATGTTGGAGTCTACTCTATACAGTACTAAAATAGTATCCTATACTATGACACAAAGATGTAACATCAAAAATAGTTATAGTAAAGAATAAGTGCATAAATCACAAGATAAAGCAGTCTTTTATCATCTTAGAGACTTTATTCAATTTACCAGGAGAGGTCTGGGTTCAGGCTCTGCTCATTAATTAAAACTATCCTAATAAGCTCATTAAACATATACACATATGACAAATGATGAAATTATTAGAGAATGTTTTAAGCTGTGTTATAGTTTCAGTATATTTTTTGTTTTAGTCAGAGATTCTTTATGTAAATATGTATCTATGAATGTCAGAAATATGTCAGGGATTGATGTAAATAAATTTTAACAAATGTGAAATACTTTTTAATTTTAGTCAATTTATAACTTGAATATCATCAAAAGTATAATTGCTTGTATTATAAAGATTTCTAATCAATATTTGCAATATATTAACCAAAATATTTACAGTATAGTCTCAATTGTTCAAGGTAAACTAGACTGAGGCTACCTCAAATTATTGAAAAGTTTGAACTATAAAGAAAATAGTGCAAAAAAAATAAAATAATAATAATAATAATTTGCAGGGTTGCAGATTCGGATGGCAAATAATCCAACTCCAACCCTACCTTTTAAAGAAAAATCTGAGTCTGATTCCGACTCCCTAAAATTTGTAAGATCCGACTCACAAGTCAGACTCCCGACTCCAGTTTAAAAATCCAACTCTGACTCCATCCAAAAACCTCCGACTCTGCAACCCAGGGTTGCAGAATCGGATGGCAAACAATCCAACTCTGATTCCATCTTTTAAAAAAAATCCAACTCCGATTCCAACACTCTAAAATTTGTAAAGTCCAACTCCTGACTCTGGGCAGTTTAAAATTCTGACTCTGACTTTATCCAAAATCCTCCAACTCCCAACTCTGTCTCCGACTCTGCAACCCTGATAATTTGGACTATATGATTTTATTAAAAATAGAATATTGTAAATTACTGAATTTATAATATAGAAAAAATAAGAGAGATTCTGTTTTATTTATTTAAAACTATTTGATATAATTTTGCAAGAAAATAATCACATATTTTCAGAAGCAAAACAATTAGTAATGCTTCTTGTTTTTTTTCCATTCTGTACAGAGTAGAAAAATTTCAAGATATCTAGTATTGCTGCTACAATAAAAACAATATGATGACTATCTATTATCATAAATACATAAAAATAACTCTAACAAATAAAAGACAAATTCCTGACAGATGCAGGATATATACAAATAATGATATATACTTTAATTAAATTAAATTCTATAAACAATGCAAAATGACTTCAATAGCAGTAGAATGTGTCTTGGACTAAATAACTGAATAGGAGATTTTAACTATTAAAACATCATATTTTATTTGAAATTTATTCATTTCTGTATATATGCTTGCTTATAAATTCAGAATAGTTGAATGAATTTGCATAAATTGTATGTCATTGGATTTTGCATTTTCTAGAGAGATTTTAGGCTTAATCCCATTATTAAGATTAATTCAATTAATAATTTAAAAAAAAAATTTAACTTTGTTTACTTTGCTACTAGATGGAACTAACTTAAGTAATAATAGTTAAGTCATAAGTTAGCCCCATCTAGTAGCAAAATAATAGTCCTCTAGCTATAAAGGGATTATGTAAAATTTTTTAAAGATGTTTTGTTAGTAATTTAAGAAAAAAATAATGCAGTTCATATATAATAAATTAATTGCATTAAAATGTAATGCTTGATACCACAGCTATTATATTTCATCACATTTATATAAAATATAATTTTAAATATTAAATAATTTAAATAAAATTTTTTCTTGAATAGATTTTTATTCATGCTGAAATCTAAATGCTATATTATAATCAAAATAAATTGATATGAAATATTTCCTTACAATTTATTATTTTATTTAATTCATAAAAATTATTTAGATTTCAGCCATGTTGCATAAAATCTCTCTCTGGACAAGGCATTGTTTGTGTTATTGCTGGTGGTGAACATTCTATTGCTCTAACAGCAGATTGTAGAGTATATACTTGGGGAAGAAATGATTGTATGCAACTTGGACATAGTGTAAACTCAAATTATGTATCAGTTCCTAAATCTATTGAGGTAATTTTCTTTTTCTAATAAAGTAAGTATTTGAGTAATAAAATAAAAAATTTTATTATTTTAATTAACAGCTCTCTCAGCATTTGGTATGGGATGTAGCAGCTGGTATTAATCATACTTTATTACTAGCAGATATCAAGACACCTCATATTGCACTTTTCTATTGTGGTAGTCATGACAGGTAACTATATTTAGAATAAATTATTCAAAAAGCAATTATATTCTCAATAAAGAATATTTTGGAAGCAGAGAATCTGTTTTATTTAGATAAAAATAGCATGAAAAAATTTGAGTTGTTATATTGCTCAGTAGAGCATAATGATTGAAATATTGAATAAAGTTTATATAAAACCATATACATTTGGGAAATATTTCAAATATTTCCCAAATGTAAATTAAAATTTTAAATAATTATTATATTTATATACATATATATTATGTAATCATTTTAGTGTTAAATATTATAACTTATATCATCCAGAAATAAAAATATATATATATGTGTGTGTATGTTGATTCATTAATGTTGACCCTATTTTCTTATGGAGTGAGTAATCATGTTTATCAATGCATAAAATTTCAGTACAGATAATTCAGAAAGTTGTTCCTGTTTAAAGAGAAGAGGTCTCATTCAACTCAACATTCTAAAAAAAGTAGGTTTGCTTTTGTTTATACAGTCATAACTATAAGTACTTAAAAATAAAATTATTTTAGAGTGGTTTAGTCACAAGGGTTTTTGCTGGTGGACCTTATGCAGGATGTGTTGTTGATCAGCAAGGCATTGGTGAAATGCCTGTACTTCATGAATTTGCTGCAACAGAAAGACGATATCTGAAACATCTACAAACTATTTTAGCAAAAGTATTTACACCAATGCTGAAAGATGATAAAAGTAAGAAAATAATTTTTTTGTAATTTAATAATCAAAAACAAAATATAGTCTAATGTGTTATATTTATCTCTTAAGATCAACATCTTTCAGATATTGCTCCCATTTTTTCTGATTCTGTTAAAGCATTGGTTGGACAGTTAGCTGAAATGATAGATATGATATCATTGAATGCAAATGATCTAACACTTCTTGTTCAGGGAAGATGCCATCTGGATTCTATATACATATTAGAAAGTGAAGAAGAATGGTTGAATTTGTATCTGAATTACATCAAATCACTCAGTGATGTTATTGCTGTTAATGCACTTTCTGTGTATGGAAAATATATTAGGTAATGATTAAAATAATGTATGTAAATGTTGTTATAAATTTATATATTAATTAATTTACAACTTAATTTAAAATAAATAAATAAAAATATTTAAATTTTAGTTCATCTATAACAAGTATTGCAAATAATATTCTTGGAGATATTGGATTAGAGCAAAAGTGCATTGCTGATATTTTAGTTCATCTACTATATATTCCCATTAAAAGAATAATGGAATACGTTAGATTATTTACAAGAATTGCAGCAGTTATTCCCAAAGTAAGATTTAGTATACTTATAAAATAAATATTGATAATATCTAACAAAATTTTTAATTTTTACTTAAGCATATTCCTGATAAAGATACACATACAACTGTGCTTTGGAAACACATTTCAGAGATAGCAAACAGAGAGCTTAATCAAGCAGAAAATACTAAAGTATTTTGGGAGAATACTCCCCAAAAACTTGTGGTAAATATTTTTTCTAGATGAATAGATAGATAAAACATAGATTTTGATTTAAATGGTATTCATGTAGGATACATTCCGATCACCTCAGAGAAGACTGATTAAAGATAGTCGTTCTCTTCCATTAAATTTATCCTCATCTGGCCGTTTTTCATCACATTTGTTTATCCTTTTTAATGATGTTTTTGTACATAGCCAGGTAAATATTAGTAATATATCTGTTAATATATTTTAATTTCTTAGAATGATTTTTTACACTTAATTCTAATGATCAGTTATGCATTATTAGTTTGAACATTATTGATTAATTTGTCAAGAAATTTTATACATAGTAAACACAAAGAAATTTATTTTTGATATAATCTATTTATTTTCATACCTTAAAATATAAATTGCATTATAATGATTTGTAATAATATTTATAATAAATTATTTTTATAGTTTCTTGAATTTTTACTGTCATTATTATCAGTAATAATAAAGTGAAAACTTAACTAAAATATTGCAAAATTATCTATAATCTACAATCGAACCTCTATTACTCGAATTTTCGATAAGTTGAAGCAACTCTCGTTTTCCGAATGGCCTTCCAATAATATACATTTGTATTCATCTTTTTAAGTCAAATTTCTATAAATCGAATTATTTGGTATCTCAAAACTTTATTTATGTTCCCAGAAATTTTGTTTATTCTATAACTCGAATTTAAATTTGTTAGATACGATAATTACAGATTACAAATTAATTTTTAATTTTTGTATCACCAGCCATCATTAGGAGAATTTGATTTTGAATAAACTGTGCTGCATTCATCATACTGTAATTGTCAAATTGTTAAAAGTAGCCAATATAGCCTGACATTCAGATGCACTTTGACTGGCATCACTGATCTGATGCCGGAATCAGGCATCTGACTGTTCTAACTTCAATTTTTATGTAATGCAATTTTGTTTAGTTCTAATTAAAGTTCTTATACTGTATTGGTCTCTTAATTAAGAGTGTCTCATGAAAAACAACAGGAAAGTCTATTTTTTATCTTATAAACACTGTCGATCTGTCGCCCGATGATATAATCAGTAGGAGAGTCAGTGAAATCAATTTTTTTTGACTGAAAAGGTTAATAAAACAAAACAAAGTGACAAACAAAAACAGTATTTTTTACCCTAATAACATCAACTTTTTATGCTACATTTTTTATTATTCCTAATTTGGTTACAGATTTCATTAAAATCGGCCCTGAGAATGGATAAAATTACCGATGTATAAAAATACTACACATATGGTGGATACTGTGCATGTACATAGGCCTACAATATTATTATATGACAATCATTTGCAGTACACTCAGCCCTCGATTTACATGGTAGATATGTTCCTGGAAAAATCGTGCAAACCGAAACCATGTAAAACGAGACACAGAATTTATACAAAATAGAAGGATATGTTCAATTAAACTGTAAACCATGTAAATCGATCTAAAGAAGATAATGAAAAGTCGAGGATATGTTCTTTATAACTGTGTAAAATGAGATAAGGATTAAAGGAAAAAAAGAAATTGGTTCATTAATTTTTAGACACAATTTAATGCTTATACTTTTTCAATTTATTTTTGAAAATGAAAACAAAAACATTAATTAACATTGAATATGGTACAAAAAAAATTAACAATATTCCTTACAAATAAAAATAATAAAAGCATTCAAACATAATTAGGGAAGTCGCAAGTACAAATAAAAACAATAAAAGCATTCAAACATAAATAGGAAAGCTGCAAACCTGAGTTGAGTTTAGTTGAACTGCGAGACTTGGACAGTAAAAGTTAATAGTGAGCGATAAATTGCACTGCGAGACTTGGACAGTAAAAGTTAATAGTGAGCGATAAATTGTGAGGCGAGACTTGAACAGTAAAAGTTAATAGTGAGCGATAAATTGTGAAAGTAGACTTGGACAGTAAAAGTTAATAGTGAGCGATAAATTGTGAAAGCGACTTGGACAGTAAAATGAATAGTGAGCGATAAATTGTGAAAGCAGCGAGACTTGGACAGTAAAAGTTAATAGTGAGCAATAAATTGTGAAAATAAGTGGACTAAGAAGAACTGCGAGTTATTCTGAATTAAAGACATAGATTAGTGTTGTATGCGATAATTATTGGATTTTATATCGAATTTAGTTTTAGTGAAACAAGATTATTTTGTTTTGTGTGAATAAATTGGACTATATGAAATACAGCTGTATTCACCCTTTATTAATCTCTACGAACTCGTAAACCCACAAAACGTGACAATATGATACTCTTTTAATTTATAAATGGCATAATGAAAAACAATCAAAATAAAACCCAAAAAAAATTTTTTTTTTTTCATTTAAAAACCGTGTGAATTGAGTGCCGTGCAAATCGAGCAATGATAGTGGCAAATTTAACAGCATTTCTATAACTCGAATTTTCGATAAGTTGAAATTATTTTAACATCCCTTGACAATTTGAGTTATCAAGGTTCAACTGTATATACAGATAGATTTAACTTAATGTGGGGTTCAGTTTCAAACCTCACTGTTTTAAATTGAAACATTGCCAGTTGTAAATGCCCAAAATTTATAGATTTCTCATATTAATGTTTACAAGGACATTACATATCTTATTAAACATAAAGAACACAAAACTACAAGAACCAGACACCAAATACACTCTTCCCATATATCAGACTATTGGGTCAGAGACTTAAACCATGGAATTGCATTGAACAGTCACAATTTACTGATTGCATCATCGTTATAAGTCGAGGACTACCTGTTTATATTTTTGAAATATTATTTATTTTAATTATTTTCACTTTAATAACAATCCCCCTTCTTGGGATTTGAAATACTTATTAATAATGAATATCTTATCAATTTTATTTGAATCAGTTTGGAGGTCTTCAAAGTTACCCATTGCAACTAGTGTGGGTTGAACCTTTACCAGACTGTGGCAATTTACAGTAAGTAATTTAAGGTAAGAAGTATTTTAAAATTACTAAGTAAGTTATTTTATTTAAATTAATATGTCATTTACTTAGAAATGCCATTATTTTGACCACTCCTGAAGAAATACTGACTTTCACCTGTCCAACTTCAACTGAAAAAGTAAACATAAAAAATTTTGATATATTAGTCAAATTTTATAATTAATATAAAATTAATTAATATAATAAAAACAATGTCTTTATAGACAGAGTGGGTATGTGCCTTAAATCAATCAATAAAAAAAATGCTTGATGGAGATAAAGGTATTGAAAACATTGTAACTTGGCTTACGACTAATCACCGTCGATTATCTCCTCCATTGGCAAGACATGCAACTTATGTTTTTAGCAAGCATCCTTTCTATAAAGATGCAAAATATTCAGGAATGTGGCTCTGTGGTAAATTACATGGACAGTGAGTAAATTTTTTAATAATAATAACTTTTTCTTTAGAAGTTCATTAACTAAATGTTATAGTGGGGAAATGCTATGGCCTGATGGAAGGAAATATATGGGAAAATTTAGTCAAAATATGCAGCATGGAGAAGGAATATATCTTATTCCTGAAGATGATCAATTTATTACCTATGAAGGGTATTGGAAAGATGGTAAACAGAATGGATTAGGTGTTGTAAAGTAAGTATTTATAATTATAATTTAAAGCGCTCTAAATAATTGATAAGTAAAAATAAAAAATGCTTTATAGATATCCTAATGGAGATGTATATGAAGGTTTTTTTAAGGATGGCTATCGTCATGGCCATGGTGTACTTAAACTTGGGCAATTTTTTTCTTCGGCAGCTAGTGTTTATATTGGTCAGTGGGCATATAATCATCGCCAGGGTTATGGAGTTATGGATGATATTCGTTCAGGTAAATTATTTTATTATTTATAATATTTAACAATATCGTTGTTTATTATAGGAAAAGAAATATGATTTAGTAAAATTTTTATTAAAATTTATTTCTTTGAATTGTGTTAGACATTTTACAAGTCACTCTGGTTTACAAGATTAGTATTTTTGGAATATGGTCATAAATTGAATTTTCATAAATTGGAGACTAAATTGCCGTTGACTTAAATGGAAAAGTTATAATGAGTTCCTGAGCCCCAAAAGTGATACTCATTTTTCATTGAAATATGCATCTATTTCATAATTTTGCTATTGTTTATGTATCAATAATTAGCATTAATTTTCATAATGCAACCTAAAAAAAGTTTTCTTATATCAATATGATAAATATATAAATTATGGTACAAAAATGAGCACATTTCTTAGTAAAGCTGTTTTTTTATAACCTGAAAGATATGTAGTCAATTCTGGGTTCCATAATTTCATGTTTCACTTTTGAAGATCTGTTGGTTGTCCCAATCAGGGTGTGAGCAGTCTGTGATAATCCTTTGAATAGCCCTGGGATTTAATAATCTCTGACTGGAAAGCAATGTGAAAATTACAAAGAAAGAAAAAAAATGTCCCCAATAAAAATTTATATCATTGGTACAGCATACTCTTCTCTTTATTGTTGTATGTTGCTCTTCATTCTACTGCCATCAGCCAGACACTGCATGGTTAAGCACTTGCTTACTACATTGGAGGATCCAAATCTGTACCTCCAGATTTTCAAGGAGATCTGGCTGGTCTGTTGAATCTGATCTTTGACCTTTTGGTTGACTCCATCATAGATGTTGGCCTGCTTTTGATATGATCTAAAAGTGGCCACTACCAGATACAATACAGTATACAGGTAGGCCTCGATTAGTGCGAATAATTGGTTTCACGAATTTCTCGCACTATTCGAAGTATTAACTATATGTAAAATATGATAATTAGTTCTTGCTTTGTGAGATTCCGGCCATTAGCTAACCTCACGATGAATAACCACAATACTAACTTAACACTAACTGTTTAAGAAATAGTTAGTTTCATATTTTACATCGTTGTTCATCATCTAAATTAATAACTTACCAGGAATTGTGTCTCATACCATCATCAAACCCCATCAAATCAACAGCCAAATCGAAACCAAAATAGCGAATCGAAAGCGGAAGTTGAGCGCCACTTTTATGTCGCTCAATCACAAATATTTTTTTGCTGTAGCATAATCAATACTTTTTTCGTTTCCTGTTTTATCGTCAAAAGTATTCTTTCTTTTATCCATTTCGATACTTTTTAAAAGAGAAGATTCTGTACTATACTGTATATATACAATAGAAAAGCTAAAAATAGTACAGTAATGTTAAACAGTTAACAGCAAAAAGTCAATCTTTCTGATGTTTCACCCCTTCAAAGCCAAGTGACTGTTCTTGGACCTTTCTGATGTTTCACCCCTTCAGAAGTCAAGTGACTGTTCTTGGACTGCTCCTCTGATGTTTCACCTCTTCAAAGCCAAGTGACTGTTCTTGGACTGCTCTTTCTCCATGATGTTTCACCCCTTCAAAATCGTGTGATCGTTCTTGGACTGCTCCTTGTGTTTCACCCCTTCAAAATCGTGTGACTGTTCTTGGACTGCTCCTCGTCCATGTTAAACAGTTAACGGAAAAAAGCCCATCTTTCTGATGTTTCACCCTTCGTGTGTGTTTCACCCCTTCAAAATCGTGTGACCGTTCTTGGACTGCTCTTCGTCTATTACCCCTTCAAAGCCAAGTGACTGTTCTTGGACTGCTCCTCGTCCGGTCGACTAACCGAAAATTAATGGCAAAAAGCCCATCTTTCTGATGTTTCATCCCTTCAAAATCGTGTGACCAAAAAGCCCATCTTTCTGATGTTTCACCCCTTCAAAATCGTGTGTCCAGAAAAAGTAAAAACCCATCTTTCTGATGTTTCACCCCTTCAAAATCGTGTGACCGTTGGGACTGCTCCTCGTCCGGTTTTACTAACCGAAAATTAACGGTAATTTGCATCTTTCTGATGTTTCACCCCTTCAAAATCGTGTGACCGTTCTTGGCAGCTCCTCGTCCAGTTTTACTAACCGAAAATTAACGGTAATTTGTTAATCATCTTTCTGATATTTCACCCCTTCAAAGCCAAGTGACTGTTCTTGGACTGTCCTCGTCCGGTTTTACTAACCGAAAATTAACGGTAATTTGTTAATTGATCTGGTGTTTCACCCCTTCAAAGCCAAGTGACTGTTCTTGGACTACTATTCTGATGTTTCACCCCTTCAGAGCCAAGTGACTGTTCTTGGACTGCTCCTCAGATGTTTCACCCCTTCAAAATCGTGTGACCCTTTTTGGACTGCTCCTCATGATTTTCACCCCTTCAAAATCGTGTGACCGTTCTTGGACTGCTCCTCGTTCGGTTTTACTAACCGAAAATTAACGGTAATTTGTTAATTGACATCATAGGTTTCACCCCTTCAAAATCGTGTGACCGTTCTTGGACTGCTCTTCGTCTATTACCCCTTCAAAGCCAAGTGACTGTTCTTGGACTGCTCCTCGTCCGGTCGACTAACCGAAAATTAATGGCAAAAAGCCCATCTTTCTGATGTTTCATCCCTTCAAAATCGTGTGACCCGTTCTTGGACTGCTCCTCATCTGATTTCACCCCTTCAAAGCCAAGTGACTGTTCTTGGACTGCTCCTTGTCCATTACCCCTTCAAAGCCAAGTGACTGTTCTTGGACTGCTCCTCGTCCGGTCGACTAACCGAAAATTAATGGCAAAAAGCCCATCTTTCTGATGTTTCATCCCTTCAAAATCGTGTGACCTGTTCTTGGACTGCTCCTCGTCTGGTTTTACTAACCGAAAATTAATGATAATTTGTTAATTAACATCATAAAAGAAGACGGAGCTTTGTTAGTAAGACTGGTCTATGCTTACATCTCTATTAATCGAATATTTGCTCACACTAACTGAAAAACGGTATCAATTTTAAAGTCGCACTAATCAAAATCTCATTATTCGAACTCGCACCAATCAAGGCCTACCTGTATCTCATGTATGATAAGACAAGTTAACAAAAATTAACTATCTTACTGCCCATCTATATCCCCACAAATCAACAAAGCATATTAATACCACTCATGGATCATTCACACTTGTAATTGAGTAGTGCATCAGTTGAAGAACTTAATTTAATGAGACAGGACTTCTTTTCAGAAAATATGGATCTTTAATCTGAAACTTCAGTTTGTAAGGCTACACTATATCTTACAGCCATCTGGTTGAAATGGAGTAGTGAATTTGATTGTGGTGATTGACAGTTGAGCCTGAATTCCTCATATAAATTTTGAGGATTGAGACATTGATTCGATTCTAGTTCCATCGGTGAAAAGCCAAAACTGTTTTACATGAAGAATCTAATTGACTGTTTTATATTGAAATTTGGCAGAATACAACTCCAAATGTAGAATAAAACAATAATTAAAATTTTGGAACTGTTTTACGAAAAACATTTGTGTAATGTTTCGAAAAGTGTTCATAACTTTTTCTATACTGGAAGATAACAAAAACAAACGATGTAGCACTATTTAGCAGAGTAAACAAGAATTAAACGGTAACGTTTTTGATCCGTTCTAGGACCACCTTCAGCCATTAGACTTTAAAATCACAGATAAACAAACATGTCACGTGATATGAGCGTTAAGCCACTTCCAGGCTGAGGAGAGCGCTTCAGGTTCCTGCATGTTGACGATAATTTCCGATTTTTCTCGGTGTTGAATTTGTAGAGCTTCGGCAAAATAACCTTCGTCACGGTGATTGACGTGTTGTATAATTTTGGCGTCATGCCAACAGATGTTGATGTTATGTTCTAAAGCACTTATAGATAAAGCTGTGGTGGTTGCACCTTTTAATTCTTGTTTACTCTGCTAAATAGTGCTACATTCATTTGTTTTTGTGTAATGTTTCTGTGATGACTAGAAAAAGAAAAAGAATGAGGTCAGCAATAATGGTGGAAGAATGATGCTTGATCAGTTATAGTAGGAAGTGACCGAATTTAAACAAATCATTGAGTTTTGTATTAATTGTGTGAATAAAAGTGAGATATATTAGAAATCATTAATTAATGGTAAATAATTTGTGTATTTTCTAAACTAAAATAAAAATGTATTTATGAAAAAATGAAATGAAGTTCATCTTGATGAATATGCTTTTTATGTACAGGATTTAATTCAAAATATAGTCATAAGAAATGATGCAGTCTGTCAATGCTGGATGGAAAATATTTATAGTTGATTGATTTTAAAGCAATCATTGTTAATACATCCTTGATCTCGTAAAGGTGATACAAAAATGTAGACGACTACATGTTGACATGACATTGTACTTGTGTTAAGTGAAATATACAATATAATTTAAGAGCAAAGATTATCTTTGAATAATTATCTTCAGTAAATTTTTCATCATTTGATTGTTGTTAATGCCAATTAAATGAGAGAAATCTCTTTGTGCATAAATGAATTTTTTAATGTTTATCAAAGTACAGTTAATAATTAAATTCACTGATTAAAATTAAAAAAAAAAATTTTTTTATATTTTTGGATTTTGATATAAAAGATGGATATATTAAAGAAAAAAATCTGAACAGTTTAGTAAATATTTTATTCAGTGTAAAATCATTTATGTTTTGTCTTTTAACCCAGATACAAAAACAATTTATAGTGACTGAAAAAAAATATGGAATTTAAATTCCATATTTTATTTGTTATGCTGTTTTTATATTAATATTGGATTGTGCTTCATATATAATTCCTATGTTTAATAATTCATTTTTCTGTGTTCCTTCATATAATTAAATATGTTTTATGTTGCAGATAATATAAGTTTAAATGTTAATTTTATCAGAAAATTGAATAATTTTTTGATATTTAAATCAGGCCACAATTGTATTGATGTTATTCAATAACTATTATATATATTGCATTAACAGTTTTCTTATTTTGGTAGAGGAAATTAACTGAAAGGGGAGCAAATCTAAATGCATTTGATCTCTCATTGTACTGTATCTTGTAAAATTGAATTAATTAATTTTATTTTAATAAAGTTTTTAATTTATAAGTGCCTTCTAACCTCTCACTTTTGTTTAAAATGAATCTATCTAGGGACGTATTATTATTAATTAGTAGATTTCTATTAAATTATTTTTAATCAATTGCAAAGGAAACAAAACTTGAAACTGCAGGCAATCTCTGACATGTATAGATCTGCACTTTGTAGGATTGTTTTTAGATAGTGATTGAGCCTGAACCATAACCCTCCAGAATGTTTTACCACATGACTTATGACCTTATTCTTTAATATAACTATTTATTTTAGTATTACATCAATGTGATACATCAGTACTATATAATGTATGCTCCAGCACATATATGTTTTGACTTGGATCATTCCAGGAAACCCTACCTATCTATATAACTCGAAGATTGCCTGTATTTTTATTTTTGATGTTTCTTAAAATTATATTTTTTAAGGAATGATTATTTTATTGGCTTATAATTTATTTTAACCAAAAATAATATTATTATTAATTAATAATAATAATAATAATAATAATAA
>AYEL01091560.1:0-34824 GCA_000484575.1 Olivierus martensii | reverse complement strand
ACATTGATGATGATGATGATGATGATGATGATGATGATGATAATAATAATAATATTAACATATTTTAATCATCATTTTTTTATTTATTCATTTAAAAATACTCTGTTTAAATCTTATAAGTACTGGTATTTTTTGGGCAAGTATTAGATAGTATCAATTCTTCATAAAAATGTATCGATAGTGTCAAGAATTGAAATTTTTCAAAATTGTTGCATCCTAATAGAAGTGTATTGCATGTTTGAAACTTGCAATACTCTTCTATTACTACATTCATAGCTCATACCACATTACAGACACTACAAAGGAATACAGACACTACAAAGGAATTTGACAGCATACCACATTCATGGCTCATACAGACACTACAATTATACAAAATCAATACCAAATATATCACATTCCTTCAAAACTTAATGCATTAGTTTAATTAAACTAAAATTGATAGATTTTTTTATTGGTACTTGACATTTGGCAAACTCAATCTTTTCGCGACAAATTTTCCTGGTGAATTATGCAGTGGTTAACGAATATTTCCCTATGAGAACTATTCTAATTTAAATTTCTTTTCCAGAGAGAATTATTATCTGAAGAACTTCCAAAAGCCATTCTGTTATACTCACAAAATTGCACATTTAGAGCTTTGTTTTTTGTGTGCAATTATTATCTGATTTTAGCCAAAATCAGATTATAATGATCTCTAGAAACGAAATGCAAATTTTTATTAAATTCAAAAGCAAACTTTATTTTATCCAAAATCAAATTTGATTGGCAGATTTCTGAAAAAAATTGAAATACCTAATTATTTGAAAATCTATCTAGAGTAGCAGTCTCAAACTTTTTCAAATGACCATTTTAGATCCCTCTGGTTGATTAGAGGCAGGCATTCAAAATGAATGCCTTTCTGAGATAAAAGATTTTTACATGAGTTAACATAATCAAATCTTCAGATTATTTAACTATGTACTATATTCAATTTCCTTAATGATATGCTTCAATTCATGTTCAAAATTATAAAAATAATATATTTGTAAATAATAAAATTTAACACACAACTTCCACTTCAAACTTACAAAAACTAATGCTTTATTGAATTTCAATACAATTTATTAAAACACTTTAAACTGATTTTTCAAATATTTCATGAAAAACAATTTTTTTATTAATTTTTTTTATCTTTTATATTATGTTCCAGTTATGATAAATGTGACATGGCCTGCAAAAATAGTATGCTGGCTGCAAGTTTGAAACTGCTGATCTGGAGGGAGTTGGGCTGATATATATGAAATGACAGATATGACTGTACTAATAAATGAGTTTTGCAAAACTGTAAACATGCTTAAAAAATGATAATACATTTAGAAAAATCCCATAAGAATTGCATCTTTAAAAATTAATTGCCCATGAAAAAAAAAAATTCAATATTATTATTAAAATAATCAATTGTTTGCAAATTGATTTCACTTAAATATTTTTAATATTTAAAACTAATGGATATATATTTCATAATACAGATCATAAAATATATTTGTTCATCATAATTCTAAAACTACAGTATAATTAAATAAATTAATTTTTTTAATAAATTTTAAATAAATTTATAATATCAATTAAAAACAAAAAAAACATTAAATCTTGCTTTTACAGGTGAAAAATATATGGGAATGTGGTTAGAAAATTGTAAACATGGCAATGGTATGGTTGTAACCATTGATGGCATTTATTATGAAGGAAATTTTGTTATGAATAAATTATCTGTAAGTTTTTAATATATTTCAAATTCTCTCTGCTTTAAGAAAACAAATATTATAGTTAACATTATTAGGGCTATGGCGTAATGATCTTTGAAGATAACACATGTTTTGAAGGAGAATTGGGAGCTGGTGGAGTACTTAATGGAAAGGTAAATTTTAATTAATTGAAAATAAATAAATAAATAAATAAAATTTTAATTCAAAATTTCAAAAAAAGCTTAAACTTTATAATTTATAAATATATTAGTTTTCTAATGATGTATTTATGAATTGAACAGATATTTACAATAACAGTTTATGTCCAAAAATGTTGATTTTTGATTTTTACTTTGTGCTACTAGTGCATAATAATATTTTTAAAAGAAAGTAGACAATTCTATAGTAATAAATAAATTCCTTAAATTATTGATCCTTAAAGAATGATCACTTTTACAAAAACAACCATTGTTCAAAAAATTTATGGCAAAAACAATGTCCCTGAATTTTATTTCTTATGATTGATAGGAAAAATAACTGATTATTATTCAGACAGTTAGGAATTTATCACTGTGATAACTACATATGCAAACTTCTGAGTTGTTGTTGACTAACATTTTGGACATTTCTTGACATTGGTTATTTTTCAAAAAAAAAAAGTCTGTGATTTCTTGATATAAGGATTATTTTATGGCTTCATTCAATATTTTATTACAATACATAAAATTAATTTATTAAACCATTATGTATTCTAAATTTTAATTTACACAACTCAAGATTTCAATTGTGTTTGTGTTCATCATTGGAAGTTTTTTCACTCTCCTGAAAAATTTGGATATTAAACATTGGCTGTTCTTGTAAATAATTTTTCAATTTGTATTATTTATTAATGTAGAGGTATTTGTGTTTAACATGCCTAAATTTTTACTTAATATTTATTATATAAAACCGAACATTTTATAATATATTGAATATTATTGTCATGACGTCTGTGGGTATAGCATATAAATAATGTCAGTAACTGTAAATTTGCAAACTTTATTTACAGGATTTGACCAAAAAACTAAGGTATATATATATATATATATATATATAGATAAGTTGCAATCAGAGATCCAAAGTGTGAAAAGGAATGACAATATAAATTGTTCCAACTTCTATTGTCATTCTTGTCACACCTGATGAAAAGATAGAATATAAAAATGTAATATGTATTTACAAAAATATATTTTGAATCAAATCATATTAGGTTAAAATTAGGCTATCAATTTAAAAGGATGCTACTAGACAAGGATTGTTATATATATGGAGAGAAGAGGGAGAATTTGGATGGCTGTTATTCTTCAACATATCTTGGGGACTATTCTGTTGCTTAATTCTCTACTATTGTCTGTCTTGATCTTTCAGAACCACTTATGTCCAATGACATGAACTAATCTAGGACTATATCATCCAGACAATCCCAATAATTGGTGTTAAATTATTCCATAATTGATGTTATATTTTCCCACAGATATTGCTATCATATTATCTTAAAGCCACTGTTATTTCAAAAACAATCCCATAGCTTTATAATATTAGAGATACACATAATTTAGAAATGTATGTGAGAATTTAACTTCTTTTTGTCAAGTAACTTCTAATGGTAATTTATTTCCAAGTTCAGTTTTTCTAATTCAACTCTTCTCCAAATATTTTACAAATATTAGAAAAATAATTTTTGCATTATATCATTATTGTGGTAGACGAATGGCTCATTAAAGTTACAATTTTTTTTTTTTATATAAATTCTATATGACACACACAAAATGTCTGTTTACAGTTATATTAATAACAGATCAATGTTCACTATCCAAACTGCTTAAACCTTTCTGAATTACACATTTAAGTGTATGCGCATTTATGCGTGTAGTGCTGTTGTTTTTTATAAATGTATATTAATAACATAATATTAAAATAAATAATATCTTAAAAATTAAAATTAACAAATTGCACAAATTATTAATTACATTTATGCTATTAAATTACACAATAAAATATAATATCAAAGAACAGACATAAGAGATATACAATAGAAAATAACTGCAAATATGTCTATTCTAAGTGATATTTATTGTATATAAACATCACATAGAAATATAAATTAGCAAAATATAATTTGCATATAGTTTTCACAAGATGATATCAGAGAAATGGAATGAGATGATCTCCCAAATCTTCACATTACAGTTAAAAGTTTATTAATGCGATTAATACTATATATTTATTAAATATTTATCAAGTAATGTTTTAAATTTAATATTTATAGATTTTTAATATTTTATTGACACACTTCATCTTGTATAAATTTGACTTTAAAAACTTTATAAAATTTAATATATATCATATATTACAATTTAATATATATCATACGTTCTCCAGTTTGGGGATGAGACAGTTGTTTCAACTCCAACCAATTAATTTTAGGAGTATCTCTCCATATATGAAATGTTTTTAAATGAATTATCATTTTAGAAAGTTTCTATTCTTTCATATTAATTACAACCCTGAAAATAGCTATTGAAAATTAAGAATTAAACTTGAAATTTCCATTACTAACTTATGCACTTATGCTAACAAGCATAAGTATATAATGCAATATAACTATTAGAATATTTTTATTATTATTATGATACATATGTACAATATTTACAAAAATTATCTAATATATATATAAGGTAATAAAGTTTTGAATTCATATATAAGTTTCATTTAAATAATATAGTAATATAGTAGTCATTTAAATAATAAAGTTCTGAATTCATGAAGTTTCATTTAAATAATAATAGTAATTTGTTCCTTTTTTTTTATGGGATTATTCGAATTTAAGATGTCAAATGAAAATGAATCATGAATACAGCCTAATTCTTCATTTGGAAACTTTTCAAAACGTCTTGAAAAGTTCTCATCAAATTTCAATAAATGAAGGCAAAGCATATTTGTAAATGCCCCAAAGTCCATATCATTGTTCTTGGGGAAATCGGAAAAGTATGGGAAATTTCTGTTGTTGTTGTTGTTATCCAGTTGAACTTTCCAAAACATTAATTTATTTTTGAAAGCTTCCATTTTACTGGACAATGTTAAAACATTTGTTCCCTGGCCTTGTAAACTCTCATTTAAACACAAAAGTTGTCTGAAACACAATAACGAGTTGAGAAATTTTCATGTTTTTTTTTAATTTTTTTTTAATTCTTTCAATTAAAAAATTATTATCGAACATAAGAATTTCTCAAAATTTTCATGACCCTCAACAATTTTTCTGACCTATAGATTGCACACCACTGGTGTAAAGAATGTTATCTGATGAAACATAGCAAAATGATATTTATAATCAGGTTTCTATGTTCCTATTAATACTGACAAATTAATTTTTTATACAGTGATACCTTGGATCACGAACGTCTCGGTTCACGAACAAATCGGCCTATGAACACCATTTGTGAACAAATTTTGCTTTGGTTTACGAACGATGCTTCGGTTCACGAACACACTTGCATGGAATGCATGGAGCGGACGTGACTTGCAGCGCACAAAACTCTGAGCACAGCCTCACCCCAGCAGCAATCCTGTTCGTCCAGCTCATATGGGTACAGTAAAGTTCCAACAAGTGTTGATATTTTAGTTTTTTTCTTTACTTAATTAAATTTATCCCTTATTATGGCTCCCAAAAAAGTTAAAAGTGTTAGTGAAGGTGGTGTTAAACATGCTTTCTTCTAATATTATTGTTATATTTATTTCCTTTCTGTATTATTTCCACACATAAAGCCATAACATGTTAAAAATTTTTTCTAGGAAAAAAACGTATTATTTGGGTTTACATTAATTGCAATGGGAAAAATTGATTCGGATTACGAACTTTTCGGATCATGAACCAGGAACGGATTGTGTTCGTGAACTGAGGTATCACTGTATATGTAAAATACTGAATTTGCATTTTTGACAACTGGTGTTTATTGGTTTGATTTTTTTTTTCATTCTGTTGTCAGCAAAATATATTCTCTGCATGTTTTAGTTTCATTTTTTTTAACTGAATAACTTAATTAAATATGAATCAATAATTAAATATTTTAAATGCTAAAAGTAAAGTACTTTTATTTAATTATTTTTTTGGTATAAGTAAATATGATATTTAAAATAAATATTCTATATCAATAAATTATTTTATATTTTATATAATTGTTACAATTTAAACATTATTTTTAAATAATAGGGTACCCTCCATCTTTCCAATGGTGACAAAATTGAAGGCTGTTTTACTGGCAAATGTTGTGACAGTTTTAAAGTACAAGGAGTATATCACAAATCACAGCATCCATTAACTCCAGTTATAAATTTTTCTGATAAAAAGAAAACTGATTTGAGGTTATTAATTTTTAATAATTATATACATATATTTATTGTATCATAATAAATTTAAAGTGCTGTAAAGATAAAAATTGTATTGAAAATCCAAAAAAATATTCTATATACGATGATCTTTACTTAAATTTAAATTAATAAAATATAGGCAACACTTATTATATGCAATTATTTATATTTTTTAATTTACTGTTATATATAATATTTTTGCTTCTCTTATAACTTGCATAAGCATTTTCTGTACATAAGAAAGAATAGAATTATTTTGCAACATTTTATATTAAGTTATATTAATATAGTTTAAATTTTATAATTTGGTATAAAATCAAATGCTGTTAATTCTTGAATAACACAGTAGTTAGGTTCTCATAAAATCTTGTGTAATGTGAAACGATGTTTATATGGAATTAAGATTTACCACAAATTCTAAATCATGTTCTATAACAGTGCTGTCCAATTATAATGAACCCGAAAGCCATAACCACGTTTACTAGAGATATGGAGGGCCGCAGTTACAAAAAAGAGGGGCTTTGGTACTTGATACGCTATTGTCTCAACAAATGGAATGCAAAAATATAACGCTTTTTGGAAACTAATTTTATTTCCAGATTAACAAATCTTATTACAAAATTATATTTACCAGATTACATCCAGTAAATGTATTACATGTTAACAAAAAGTTATTAAATATAAACAATTAAAAAATATATAAAAAGTATGTATGTACCTATTCAATGTGATAAATGAGGGTGTGTAGCAGCATTTACAAGGGCTGGATATTTACATCCATTCCTGTTGTAGCTAGTTGCAGAATATGTAAAAGAGAAGAATCTCCAAGGCAGGTTCAGAATCGATTCTTAACTATCTTCATGTTAGAAAATGCACTTTCACACAATAAGTACTACCAAACATTGATATTACTTTCTGAATAAAATCACAAAAGTTAGGAAAACGTTTGTTAAACAAAGCAATTTACCCATGTGATTTGTTATGAAAGTCATTTTCCCACTGCTCCTGATATACTCCATTTTCATTTTCTATTTTATGTTTTTTACTCATTTTATAAATGCAACGAATTTATGGTAAAATAAAAATAAAATTAAATTAAACAGTAAAATAAAATTAAAATAGAATCTCTCAACAATGATCATACAATCACTGAAATGGTGAGTATTATAGAAACCAAAAAATAACTTTAAAATACAGTCACAATTTAAAACTTTAAACTGAAATAACTAAAACTAAAATTGACGTGATTGAGTCTTATAAAAGATGCGTCATATTGATAGCTTGTTGATCATTAAATAATTACTAATAATTAAGAAAAAATTAATTAATTGAGTTAATATAATTAAATTTTAGGATTATTTTTATTAATCTCTTAAAGTAATAAAAATGAAAAAAAACATTAAAAAATAATAATATATCACAAATCGTGAAAGTCTCGCAGGCCGCACAAGATGGCTCGGCCGGCTGCCTTTTGGACAGCCCTGTTCTATAAACAATATGTTGTGCCAGGATTGCTGCAATTTTATAATTGTGTTAGAGCAAAACCATTTCATATATGTTCCATGCTGTATGAGGGTTAACTATATATGATATATCAAATAACAAAGTAAAGTTCAAGAAAGATCATAGTTACATGAAAACAGCCCTTTAGCAAGTAAAAGTTTTTATTGGCATAATGTTTTCGGATTAATGACTGGTCCCTCTTCAGTGCCATTCACCCACAAAAATAGAATGCTAATATAACAGTATAAAATAGAACATACAAATTTAAAAATCTTAACAGAGAACAGTGTATACATGTGAACATTATAACAGTCGTTTTTTAAATTCTAGATTAGGAGTCATTTTTAAATTTTAGATTAATTTAAATTCTATTTAAATTAGGAGAATTTAAAAAATGACTGTTATAATGTTTGCATGTATACGCTGTTCTATGTTATGATTTTTAAATTTGTATGTTCTATTTTATGCTGTTATATTAGCATTCTATTTTTGTGGGTGAATGGCACTGAAGAGGGACCAGTCATAAGTCCGAAAACATTATGCCAAAATAAAAACTTTTACTTGCTAAAGGGCTGTTTTCATGTAACTATAGTGTTAAGTAAGTTGTTTCTGCGTGTTTTATAAGAAAGATCATTTATTTTATTTTATTTAGTTAAACTTAAATAGAAAATGAATACATGTATAAAATATATTAAACTCTTTAAAGCAACCAACATCTCAAATAAAAACATTTTGGGTATTTATAATAGTTACTTGCAATTAATTTATATTAATTTAAATTTTTTATGAATATTCGATATTATATAAAATATAATTTTGATCATATCATCGTTATGACATAATTTTTACAGAAAATAAAGTATTTAGGTTAATTTTACATTTTATAGAATAAAAGCTTTTTTATTGTTTATTAGGATGGTGATTTTGAAACATTGTTTATAGATTGAATATTAAATATTATTTTGTGGATTTATTTCATTATAGGATTTACTGATAAGGGGAGTATAAATGTAATTTTATATGAGTGTTAATATGATTTGAATAAATTTTTCTAATCTTTTTTTGATAAAAAAAAAAAAAAATTAATGTTCATTATTTTACTTATATTGCTTTCATGAGCAAAACAGTAAAGATTAGTCCTTGATTTAGAATGAAGGTCTGTTCTAATAAACCAGATTGAAATCTACCATGATCATAAATCAGAAATAGCTTATAATATATTTGTCATCTACTATTAATCATTATAGTTTAATAACCCTGTAGTAAAATGTGAATGAACAATTAAAGGAACCAGACTCATGAACATAGTTGTTATATCAAACTATTGTGCATGGATTTGTATGAATGTAAATTGTATTATCCAATGATTGGTCTTATCATTGGCATTATGGTTGTAAGTACAAGTGGATCTGAATTAAGGACTTTCTGTATAGGAAGAAAATAGTATGGTGAATAATTAGTTTTCATTTGTAAATTTGAAATAAATTTTTCTTTTTATCTTTAACTTTTGTTTATTTTGTATACTATCACAAGTATTTAGACTTCCCATTTAAAAATGTAATATAGTTTATAAGAGACTTTTCATTCTTAATTGTGTTTATATAATATACTGCATATATATATCAGTGTTAATTTGTAAGAAAAACCCTCATTCATTTTTAATGTATTTTAATATAAAGATAATATAACAACAGATCAATTATCATTTTTAAGACCAACTATTATATGGACTATTTATTTTGAAAGTGGTATAATCCATTTTTTTAAAACAATGAGATTACATTTTACACTAAATTAATGTAATATTTCAGTTTTTTAAAAAAATGCATTTACATCACTTTCAAAATAAACGGTCCATATATTTACTGAACATTGCTACCTGTAAACAAATATTTTACATCTAATATATATTATCAAAATTTTAAGAATATAGAGTTATACATAGAAATAAAAACACTAATGACATAGTATACTTGGCATTAGGACTATATCTGTCACTGATATTTTTTTTTAAACAAAACCATTACTTTTTCAGGAAAACCTTTTATAAAATAACAGCAATATGTTATTTTTTAATAATTTATAACTTTTTCAAATATGTTTTACTTTATACATTTTTATGAATACAGTGATACCTCTGATCACAAACAAATCGGTCTACGAATACCATTTGCAAAAAAATTTTGCTTCGCTTTACAAACGATGCTTCGGTTCATGAACACACATGCACCAAGTGCATGGAGTGCACGTGACTCGCGGCGCACAAAATCCTGCGCACAGCCTCGCCCCCAGCAGCAATCCAGTTTGCCCAGCTCACATGGGTACAGTAGAGTCCCAACAAGTGTTGATATTTTAGTTTTTTTTTATTTAATTAAATTTATCCCTTATTATGGCTCCCAAAAAAGTTAAAAGTGTTAGTGAAGGTGATGTTAAACATGCTTTCTTCTAATATTACTGTTATATTTATTTCCTTTCTATATTATTTCCACACATAAAGCCATAACATGTTAAAAAATTTTTTCTAGGATAAAAAATGTATTATTAGGATTTACATTAATTACAATGGGAAAAATTGATTCGGATCACGAACAGAATCAAGGAACGGTCTGTAGTTTTCTCTTTGAGACGGAGATTGACGTCACAAACGGAGTTGTGGGAACTCCGTTACTGAAACGGTGTTCTGCGGCTGCGAAACGTCCGTTATCTGGACGGAAATCGGACACACTACAAATCCTAACTACCGTTAAGACAATAACGTCCGTTATCTCTGCTAGTGTTCCCGGGGTATAAGTGTGAGATATCAGTAATCACGCCTAAAAATATGGTATAAAAGTAAGTCTTCAAGTTAGGATTTTTAACCATTTTTAACACAAAATTTAATTATCCTATCAAAGTTAAAGCTACCGCTATACCCTCCATATCAGAAACTGAAAAAGAAGAAGAATTATTTTTACCTTTAACACAAAATTTAATTATCATATCATAGATACAAGTCTAAGAAACATGCATACTAAAAGATATCACATTGAAAAACCAATCAGATAGTTCAGAAATCGGAAATAAGACAGTTCTGGATTTTTTATTTTTTTCTAGAATTTGTGCAGTTTATGACTGAACACCAAGTTCCATAAACTCTTCTGCAAGATTTGGACATTATTTTATTACGTTTTATATTTTCACTAACAATCCAAAGCAAAAAAAGTAAATCAACACGTACAGTCCAAATGGTGAACGGCTAAATAATCATTGGCAGCCACTTGAGGGCACTGTTCTTGGCGGGGTTACGCGTTTCTCTTTGATCTTTCGGCGAGTTTCCCTTCGTCCTTGACCAAGGACGGAGGTGCTGCCGCCTACAGTGTAGATGGTCTATAGAATAAATAATAAATCAGTAGCAGCATAAATAATTCCATAATTTTTATAAAATTCTATTATTATCAGTAGAAGCATAAATAATTCGATAATTTTTATAAAATTCTTATTGTAAGTTCTTAAATAATTCGATAATTTTTATAAAATTCTGTTGTTGTAAGTTAAATTGCAATAAATCAGTAGTAGCATAAATAACTCGATAATTTTTATAAAAATTCTATTATTGTAAGTCAAATTGTTGCATTGCTATGGCAATGATGGTTCATCAGTAGAAGCATAAATAATTCGATAATTTTTATAAAATTCTTATTGTAAGTTCTTAAATAATTCGATAATTTTTATAAAATTCTGTTGTTGTAAGTTAAATTGCCGTTGCTATGGCAATGACGGTTCGTTTCTCTACACGTGGTAATGATAGGTAACAATCTTAGGGTGAATTTCCTAATGCCCGTTATCTTGCCTTATAATTTAATTAGCTGAATTTCCTAATGCCCCTTATCTTGCCTTATAATTGAACATATACACACACAGGTATTTAGATTTATATGTATAGATATTATTTAATATATAAATAATATAGATATCTCTAATAATCACAGCAGCGAATAACGTGTTCATTAAGCCTAACTAAAGCTTTAACATAAATACCACGTGGTCACTAATAGCCAATCAAAGTTTTAACTTAAGTATATTAGGCTAAATAAAGTAATGTAAGCTATAATCAACAGAAAATTAGAGAAATGTTTAAAAAAAACCTTTAAAACCTTTTAATATGAAATCTGAAGCTCAATAATTTACCGAAATTATATACAGCACAAAACTCGATATCCGCCATTAAAAGTAGTCTCATTGGGTTATAATAGTCACGTACAACAATCACGTGTCCACTATGAGCCAATGAGACTGCTCAGTTACCAAAGATACGATCATAGTAATCCAATGATATCGGCTAGCTAACATGTCACGTGATCACTGTAACCCAATGAGGTGGTCAAATAATGTTGATCTTCTTTGATCTTTATCAAGTAATTTATGCCAATTATAATTAAAAAATCAAATTTCTAATAATACCTATCTTAAGGCCTCCCTGCCTAAATCCCCTAACAAACAAAAGTTGTTTCATAAAAATCCATTTAATCGTTCTCATGTTATAAGTGTACACATGCACTCAGGCATTTCAGATTTATATGTATAGATTATATCTTTTTTACCGCTATTCAGTTAAAACGAACTTCACTTTCTGAAATTTTTTCTGCATTTAAAGTTTTTGTATTTTCTGCTCTCTTCACAAAATCTGTCATTTAAACAATCGTTCTTTAATATATATCTAAAATATTTATGAATAAGTTTTTTTTTCTATTTCGCATTCTTCTATTTAAGAATAAAACTTACTTTTTATCCAAGAACTGAATGTTTGGACACAAAATATTTAATGGTGTACAATTAACTATTTCAAATCGAAATCGAAAATAAACTGCGTATCATCATCATCCCTCTCACAACCAACTATATATATGTATAGCGATATTGCATTTATGTTAGCAAAGTATTTCCCAATGATTGCATTTTGTGTGTGTATTGTGTGCCCATAGTGTGGATTTATAAAAATTAATAAAAATGTTTTGTGTTGTTGGAGAGTAAATGTAATTTTCTAAATGGATTAAGTTAAAACCGTGCTGCATAAGTACTATGTTATATGAGGGTTCCCGCAATTTTCTAACTGTGTTATAAGAAACTTATCTGTACTTACTATTACAGAAATAATACCAATGATATTTGAATTCTGGAGAAGTCAATATATGTAATTTTAATAAAATCAATATAAAACACAAAAACGCAAACAGTATACACCTCATCGCTTGATCAACTCACAATAAGCTCTGAATCGTTCTGTATTTGTTGATATGTAAACACTTAAATATTATTATTTTTTTGTTATCGTTTTGTCTGCGATCTACTGACTTATTATGTGCCGACTATTTTGTACACCAAATTCTTTGAATCTATATATTTTTATTACCGTTGATTATACCGTTTATTACATTGTTGCCTTCTCCTTGTTACTGTTTATTATGTCGTTGCATTAATCTTTGCCCTCCGACTGGGGGGTGTCAGGTGGTTGCCACCAGTCTGCTTACTGTTTAAATTGTGTAAAAAAATTGTCTTACACTGCAGCAATAATAATAATAATAGACAGCTTCAGCAAGACGTTGACGCGAACGTAGACACAAAGAAAAATGACATCATTGAGTTCACGTTCCACGCGTACATTTGTAGAAGAAATCTGCTTCAGCAAGTCCTTACTTCCCTTAACTTCCCCAGATAGCGTCACGACATCATATTCGTTTAATACGCTTGCGTAGAATACGAACATCCAGGTCCGTGGCTGGTTGATTCGATTTTGTTTTTCAAAATTACTTCGATAGTAACTAGAAAAAAATATTTAGATTAAATAAAAATGATACATAGTTTTTCCATTTCGGATCACGAACAGAATCAAGGAACGGATTGTGTTCGTGAACCGAGGTATCACTGTATTGAGTTTTATATTTGTAAATCTGAAAAAACTTTTCTTTTTATCATTAACTTTTTTCTTTTGTTTGTGTTCTATCAGAAGTACTTAAATATAATAGAGATATTTTTTAAAAACTGAAAGAATTTAATCTCAACAAAAACAGTTTAATCATAATCATAAATGTAATGATAATTATTTTTAAGATTTTTTTTTATTATATTCATTTATCTTTTAAATTGTTGATTAGTTCTTTTGGCCAGTTGTGTGTGCCTGCAGATAAGAAGTGGGAAGATATATTTGGCCATTGTTGTGATATGTTAAATATTCTTGGAGCCAATCCTAAAGTAGACACTGAAAGAGCCTGGGAAGCAATAGCTATTGCAATAAGTAAACGAAAGAAAGAATTACAATCAAAAAAGAGGTTCTGTCTTATAACATTAATATTTATTGAATAGATAACATAATAAGTTAAATAATATTTTCATTTTCTGTAGATCTCAATTTAACCAAGAAGATATTGATATATTAGAACGAATACCCAAAATAGGCATTGAAAATAAAAAACTAACGTTTGAAGGCTATAAAGAAATTGAAGAATATTTGCAAAGAGCATCTAATTTCCACTTCCATCCAATAGGATTATTAATAGAAGGATTAGTTGATGTATATAGGTTGGAACTAAGTTTGTACATTTATATATTACTTAATAAATATATAAACTATAATCATTTAAAAATAACCTAATAATAATTATGATATTATATAAAATTACAAAAGTTACTTCATAACAGGAACATTAATTTTTTCTGTATAAATGTTTTCACTCTACTATAAAGAGTTTCATCCATCATTAGCAATAAAGATTGATTCTAAAATAGAATAAATTATAAGTAATATCATTATATTTTAACAAGCAGTTCTAAAAGAACTAATCAATTATTTTCTGAACATATCATTTATTTCTTTTCTTTTCTTTCTTTTGTATGGTAAGCTTGGTGGCTAAATTTTGATTGCCCCTTTCCACTCAAATAGAGTACTAAGGGAGCCGTTCTGGGCCAACATTAAAAGCAAAATGTAGAAAAAAAACAAAGAACCTTTCCAATGTGTGAAAGTAACCCAACCCATTTCATGTTAGGTAGAAGCTTAGAACTATGTTAGTAGAAAAATTAAGTACTATGTTATTATAAAAATTTCTTCCTAACAACTTTTGGACTATTTGACAGTTTTTAATAAAATTTAACAGGATAATCAGGCTATTAAAACCTAATTTAAATAACACTAATTAACCTGTAGATTTCTCCATTTAAAAATGGTAAGCATTCAATATTGAGATAAAAATCAAATAATGATAAATTTACAAAGTAACCTCAACATTAAACAAAATTTACATTTTTTTATCATTGAAAAGAGATACACTAATTGGTTAATGAAGAATAGCATATGGCTTATTTGCATTGTCTTTACAACTTTAGAATGGAATATACTTAGATTATTTATAAAATTTAATGTATAAATTAATTGCATTGAAGATTATTTTGATGATGTATATTTTAATCCATTAACTTCATTCATTCTGAAATAAATGATAGTAATAAATAAACGATAATAAAGAAGTTCGTCATTGGAGAAAAACCAACAGCTGAAGTGCACCAGAGGAGGCGGTGCACTTCAGCTGTTGGTTTTTCTCCAATGACGAACTTATTTATTATCGTTTATTTATTACTATCATTTATTTCAGAATGAATGAAGTTAATGGATTAAAATATACATCATCAAAATAATCTTCAATGCAATTAATTTATACATTAAATTTTATAAATAATCTAAGTATATTCCATTCTAAAGTTGTAAAGACAATGCAAATAAGCCATATGCTATTCTTCATTAACCAATTAGTGTATCTCTTTTCAATGATAAAAAAATGTAAATTTTGTTTAATGTTGAGGTTACTTTGTAAATTTATCATTATTTGATTTTTATCTCAATATTGAATGCTTACCATTTTTAAATGGAGAAATCTACAGGTTAATTAGTGTTATTTAAATTAGGTTTTAATAGCCTGATTATCCTGTTAAATTTTATTAAAAACTGTCAAATAGTCCAAAAGTTGTTAGGAAGAAATTTTTAAAATTTGAACTATTTTTAAACAGTTACAAATAATGAATTAGTAATTTATTATTGAGATCATATTCAATGGCATGATCATCTTGCTAAATTTCATAAAAATTGAACAAATAGCTTAGGATATAGTAGGACATACCAAAAATAATGCCATTTTTTTCACATATGAAGAAAACAAACAAAATTTATCTGGAACAGATCTTTTAATCATAATAATAAGTGCCCCAGTACTTACAACCTTCTCCCTTTGTTTAACAAGTTTTTGAATGCCAGACTTGAAGTCCATGGATTTTGATTCAAAAAACTCAAACCGAGTTCAATGCACCTCTTCAACATTTCAAAGTTTTTCCCAGCAAGATAGTGTTTGAGGCTATGAAACAGATGGTAATCAGATGTTACAAAGTTGAGAATAAGCTGGATGGGGAAGTTTCCCTCTCTGAATTCCTTCAGCTTGGAACAAGTCATTTTAGTCATGTGTGGTTTTTCATTGTCCTGTTGCAAGGCAGTGCATAGACACTAGTTGCTGACAGTAGACCACACAACATGAGGCCCGCACGGCCCACTGAGCCCGCAAGATAAGATATTAAGCTGCTCAACAGGCGGATAGCCTTTCAGCGGCGTGTAACACAGATAAGGATGAGTAACGAGATGCTAGACACAGATGGACTCGGAGACAATGTTTGTATAAACAAACATCTTCTTTTATTAGAGAGAGATTTGTACAAACAACAAACCCGACAATTTAAGTCGGAGGACAATACCTCGTTACAGTTTGGGGTTTCCTCCTATGCTGGTGCTTGATGGGTTGATGACGTTCGGGCGTGTGAAACAGGAGAATGACCTTAGAGGCGGTGGTTGATGCCTGGATAAGGGTAGGTCTCTGGAAGAGAACAGGAGAGCTGGCGAAGATCTGGAGCTGGTACTTCCGTCGGGTGATAATTTCTTCTCTTCAGCAGACGAGACAAATTGTCGGACGGCTTACTAATGCTCACAGCGATTGTGAAGAGACCTAACTGACTTTCCGGGTCCAAGGAAAGAGGTGACCATTTCCTTGCTCTGCCAGGAACCGACTGTCTGTACCTTTTTCGAAATCCTGTCTTTACCCTCTTGGTCAAGACAATAGACGTAATTTTTCCGGGAAGTCGCTGTGACAGAACATGACATTTAGTCCAAAAGCTCGGATCCTGATTGTTCCTGACTATTGTTTATTATTTCACTTGCAGGTGGGGTCCATAGTCCTTGGACATCTGCACAGGCACAATCCCTCGCCTGCGATACGTAATTTCTCTTGTTTTTGAGATTTACGACGCTGGGAACGAAGGCTTGCATCGGGTAGTGCAAATCAGTAAATACTTTCTTCCAATTATAACATTATTCACATCAATCCCACCAAACACCTGCACGACATTCGAGCCCTCGTGCAGCTCGAGCTAAATTGTGTTTATTGTCCTTTCGGGGGATGGTATAGAATGGAGCATTTCGGACCAACTAGAAGAAAAGACGCATTCCCGCATTGTTGACTATAAAGATGTCAGCTCCCCAAAATTACAATCATGTGTGGAATGGCATTCCAGTAGGTCCTGGTTCTCTGATTTCCACACTGTAATGGTTTGGTTCAGTGACAAAAGATTATAATGGAATGTCTTGCATATACCATCAAAACCTTCAGCAAAATCTTGTGGAAAATGTTCAGATTTGACACTACTATAGGCATATTTGTTTAGGAAGCCACTGACATTTGCACTTAATATTGTGGTACAGAATCCATTTTTCATCTCCTTTAACCACTTTATTCAAAAATGGCTCCCTCTTTTCAGTGGAGAGCAAGTAAGTGCATATGTCCACATGCTGCTACAGATTTTGTGGCATGAGCTCATAGTATTCCCACTTACCCAGATTCGACATGACAAAGATCCTGTAAATGCCTGTGAATAGTTGAATGGGATGAAGAGACAATTGTGGCAAATTCCTTGATTGTTGCCTCTGGATTCCCCTCAACACCAGCTCTCAGCATATCATTATCCAGCTCAACAGATCATTATTTGCATGGCATATCTGTGAGGGTCCTGTTCCCCAATCAGAATTTCTGGAACTATCCTTGATATTCAGGGGCCCATATATGTATTGTTGTTTTGTGTCTACAGTTGCTGTATGTCCTTGGTTAAACTCATATAGCATAATATGCCTTATGTGCTCTTCAGACACTGCCATTTCCTATAGGCTTTAATGGCACAAGGGATGCATGTACAACTGTTGTTCGCTGCATCACATTACATGAAGATCATGCCATGTGATACATCTTATCATTCCCTTGGTTTATTATTTTGGTTATTCTTGGTTTCGTCTGGTCTCCAGAAGGAACAGATATGTGGAGCATATGAAAGAGGACATTATGGGATCACCTGATATGTAGAGAATATATCAGAAGTTTGAATGTCTGCCATTATCAATTGATTGCAGCTAGAGGATTAATTGATGTAGCATTGAGGTGATCTTTAATGGTAGAATATCATCACCAAATTTCAAGAAAATCTGCTAATTGGTTCAAAATTTATTAGTGAGAGACATATTCACAGTTAGAAAAACCATTAAATAGCAACAGGGTGATGATCTTGTAAAATTCCTTTTCCTTTGGAAAATAGGCCAAAAATCAAAGATTTAAATGGAAAATATATAAATTAAAAATTAAATATAAATTGATTTAATATAAATTTAAAAATTTCTATGTTCTAAAAATAAAAAAAATTCTATACCTATAGGATAAATAATAATCACTTATAATTATGGTGACCATATATTTTTTTGGAGAAACTAAAGAATAAATCAGAAATTGTTTTATAATAAAAAGTAGAATGTTTATTTGTTTCACTAAAACTGAAAAGCCATATAACATTTATTATAAAATATAATAAACAATACCAATAATATTTAATACAATATAATGAAAAACAATGCTTTAAATAATCATATTATTACACAATATAATGAACAACACAACATTTTAAATAATCATATTATTACTTTAAAAAATTAATTTTTTAATTTTTCACAAGAATAAAACTTTTTTTAATAAATTGGAGTTTTGTTTTAAAAATTAATAAAACTCTATGCATGTCATGTTGAAGTTGCATTTGGTATAATATATGCTTCCAATGTTTCAACTTTTTAATTTGGTTTTCTTAGTGGTCCACACATGAAAATACTATTAAGAAGATGCATTGGATCCAGGGAGACAGAAATAAAATTTGACAATTTTAAAATGTTTTCAAATGATATTTATGTTTGTGAAATATTTAAAAATTCTAACCCATCTGTTTTGACAGGATGCATCATTTTGTTGCCATTCTCCGATCTTTTCACAGATGACAATACAGAAACATGACAATCACAGAAAACTACAGTGTCATGTTTCTATGGACTGTCTTTTGTGCACTGGTATTCAATTTACTATTTCAATTCACAAAATAAAGGACAAAATGACCATTTTAGGAAAAAAATAAATATAAAGAACAGAGAAGTGAAATAAAGTACTATCCTCTTAAATAAAGATGTGTGGTCACCATACTTATAGTAATGTTTTGGATCTGCTAATTTTTCTGAATGAATGTTCCTGTAATGAAATCTTTTCATATATATATTTATTCAAATTTTTTTGATTCTTTATAAAGTTATTTTTTATAGAGCTACTTATTTGGGTATTGGTGCTCATCCTCGCCTTTTACCTCATGCCATAGCAGAAATTAATTCTTTTATAAAAAGAACATATACAATAATAAGGTAAATTTAATTAACTGCATACATATAATACAAATAAGAAACACTTTAAGCAGGAAGATAATTTATTATTATTAAATTATTAATTTTATCTGGCAGAAACATTTTTGGTTTTTTATGTCTCAGAACATTTTACTCAAGTGGAGTAAACTCTATGTATTAAGATAAAAGTGATTAATTGGTGATTATCCATAATCACCAATCATCTTGATAAGTTTGATAAATTTCACTAAATTTCTCACTTTTACGGGAATTTTACATAATTTACAAATGAATTTGGTAAGTTTGATAAATATCGCTGAATATATTACTTTTAAAGCAATTTTGTATAATTTCCAAAATGTAGTTCATAAATTTTTTAAATATCATGAAATTTCCCACTTTTTGTTGTTTTAATTAATAATTTAATTATAGGGGTTACTGTTGTTTCATTTTTATAACAGTCTCTTAGCACTCATTTACCTTTAACTTTGATTATCTTTAGCAGTTTCAGTATATTTTCAACATCGTCTTCCACACTCTCCTTGCTAAATCTGTGTCTCTTTTCAAAGGAGATGCTTTCCAGGGTCCTCTTGACGATAAAAATTTGGATGTATGCTTCTATGTTTAGAGGCAAATTGATAGCTTTGATATGATTTTTGTGGCAATACCATCCTAAATCATTACATGGAATTACCTTTACTTGGCACTTATACATCAATCTCAGTTCATTTGCCATTAATTTATATTTCCTCATTTTTTCATTTTCAACTGTTAACAAATCTTGATTTATTATTCTGATCTCAATAAACCATATAATCTTTCTTTTTTTTGCCATATATAAAAATTGAGCTTATGTTCAAGTTTTATATAAAAATAGTCTTTATCTGGGTATCAATTCTAAATTCTGCACGTTTATTTGTGATTGTTTCTTGAACTAGATGAGTTCTTATTTTCTTTGATTGCTTAAAGCTGAACTTATTATATAAATGAAGATGAATGCATGAATTATATGACAAGAATGCATTATTTATCAAATTTACCATCCTAAACTGACGATTATGCATAATGTTCGGTAAATTTGATTAAATAAGTACAATTTGTCATATTTACCACTACAAACTGGCAAGTATGCATAATCGCTTGTTTCATATACTGTGAGTAATTTACAGTATATGAAACAAATTTATCAAAGTTTTAAAGAATTTAAGGAATGGCAAAAAATGTTATTCTAAAAGATCTAGATAGTGAGTATTTCATTGGAAATTTGATTACTATTGACTAATATCCATAATAATGCAAAATTTTTTCAGAATTCTCTGAAAAGGCAGATGTTTAAAATTTATAAAAATTGCAAATTTTAATAGAATTCTATTGTATTTATTCAATATCTTTCGTTAAATATGATTTTTAATTTTTAAATGATCAATGTAACAAGACTCACCACATGAGCAACATATAAAGCAATTTGTGTGATATAGATTTCCCATTGCTTGACATGCTTGTCCTGTTCCTGTTACTTTTTCACCACAAGTATGACAAATACCTAAAAGTAACACACAAAAACTTGTAAAATATTTAGAAGTATTATATTAAAAAATATATTTAACAAGTAATATTCATGAAAAATATACTAAAATGTAAGTTATAAGAATATTATATAACAAGATAATTAAAATACCTAATTAATTTTGAAAAGTTTGTTATAATTTAACTTTAAATTACTATATACTTAATTAAAATTATATATTCATCAAAAAGAAAAATTTTTATATAAAATAAATCTACTATACTATAAATAATAAGTAACAATAAGCCACATATAATATTAATTTCTTTTAATGTAAAACAGTTCCAAGTATTTCTGAGAAGTGTAAGGCCAAACATGGAAATTTTTTAAATCAAGGACATTATTTCAATGCATTATTTGTATGCAAATATAATCTTTACTGAATATAAATCATTTAAATTAAAAAGAAAAATTTTTCATATATTAAAAATCCATAATTAAATGGGAACAAAAATTGCATCTCATCTAAATTTATCTTGATAGAATTAATTTGTGTGTTTGTGGAAACTAAAAAAAAAAAAAAAATATGAAACTCAGACCCAGAAAATTAAACGTTAGTTTTTATATTATAAAAAAAATATTAAATATAATTTTGCATAACATATTTATAAAATTTTTCAACTCAAAAAAATGTTTGTTCATTTTATTTATTTTTTAATTCAATTCAGACGGAATAAGTTTGTTATTTCATTTCGAGTGTCATTAAATATCTCATATTTATTCCAACATCACATAAAGAATCTCCTCAAGACTTCTAAAAATAGCAAAAAACTACATCCCCGTTTCGTGTAACGAAACTGTTTTTTATAAAATTTTGAATGAAACTTCAGATAAAAACGAAATATTACGGTAAATACATCGTACAAGTTTTTTTTAAATAATTGCAAGCAGCCGCTCTTTTAAAAGTTTGTTTATTGTTAATTCATAACAGTGTCCTTTTAAAGACACATATTATACAATTTCACGTTTCAAAAAACGTGATTACTTTCTGTTTTTAATTTAAAGCAATGTGTTTCTTGATGACATAGTTGACAAAAAAAGAAATGACGAAAAAATGTCTTCCGGCGATGGGGGTTAGAACGATACGAGAGCGTGGAGGCAGTACAAGTAGACGACGTCATTGGTTCCATTATGTCTTAAAAGCTTCGTTTACGCTAGAAATGCACATTAGTTGCAGCATAAGATTATTCTTTTAAGTTAAAATGGACATTAAAATTCCTGAATTAAAAAAAAAAAAAAAAGACAGCGCTAAAACTACGTAGTGTTTAAACAACACGAAAGCGTAAACAAACTCACGACGTCGTCTGCACCGATTTAAAAGGAAAGGGGGAAATGGCAAACAACGCGAATTAAGTGGCAAAAAATTATTTTTCACCTGCAACGCATTACAGAGCTAACAACACGTAAACTTACCGCTCATGACTGTTAATAGACCGATGGCACAGACACAGGTAAAACTCGACGCCCTCGTTTCTATCACGTCAGCCAAAAACGACCCCACTCAACTTTTGCCAGACTCTTCCCTCTACGGTTGCTTAGCAACACCAGCTGTTACACAAAACTCTCTTTCCAAGCTTTTCAAATGTTATAATTTCAAAGAAAAAACTAACCATTACGACTAAAATTTTAAACGTGAATACTATAAACTTAAAATTTTTAAATAATAAAATACAGTTTTCCTTAAAAAGGATATAATTTATCTATGTTTAATCACAAATAAAATTCTGAACTCGAAAATAGAAGGAAAAAAACTCCAATAAATGATATCTATGAATTTATTATTTATTGATTAAAATAAAAAAAAATCAAGTGTGGATTTAATTCATTAGTAATCTCTTCTAATGAGTATTTAATAATTCATTGCTAACACATTTAATGAGTTCAGTGTTTTTATATCTAATTTTATTGAATCCGGTGTAAACGTCAACAATAATTGAACGATGCGGGCATTTTTGCAATATTTAATTATAAATGTTGCCAAAAGATCTACATATTTTAAATTAACTCTAGACTTAGATAAGATTTTTTTGTTTGTATATATTAATTTAATTATGAAAAAAATCGATAAAAGTGCTTATGTTTCTCATTGTTAATTTTTAAAGAGAAAAAAAAGGAAAAAAGGCATGAATATAAATTCCAAAATAACAGGCATGAATAGATATTTCTAGTTTACTTATTTAAAAATGAAAATTTTAATTATATTAAATTAATAAATTATATTTCGATAATTTCGTCTTTAATTTCTATTTTGTTAATTTTGGCTTTTAATTAATTAATTGCATTTTTAAACTTACCAAAGAATTCCTCTTCGGGAGATGTATCCATCTCATCTTCTAACTGTTTCATCAAAGCTTCAATTTTCTTTTCTGCTTCGGTGGGTCCTTTAGGACGAGGTGGAGTAACGCTATAAGGAAAAAGCGTCTTACCACCTGTCATAGCAGGTTTATAATGACTGACCGACCCTACAGTCTCTGAATTATTATGGTTTCCGGAATTCTTCTCTTCCGCTGTCTTTAACACTTCGTCATCGTCATTTTTCTTTATAGGAACCTGATTGAAAGAATCTGTGCCATTTGTCACAGTAATTGGAATGTTAGTAGTTATATCACCGTTCGCCACTTTAGGGTGGGCTTTCTCGTTTTGCGGCTTGGCAACTTCGGAATTTAATTCAACATGTTTTATCACAGTGTTATCTTTCTCAGCGATTTCCAGAAGTTTCATCGATTGCAATTCTTCGCTTAAATCGTTTAAATTGGCATAAATCGGATCATCGTCTGGATTTTTTGGCGACTGTCCATTGTACGCAGGAGCGGCATAAGTATGTATAGTACTCTTAACCGATCGAGTAGGATTTGGCAGAGGTGGCTTGGGCTGCAGATTCTCGTATATAGGATTAGATTCTTGACTGGGATCTTTGTATGCGCGTGGGACGTAATTAGTTAGGTTCTTTGACAGAGTTTCACCGGTTCTAGATCTGCCACTGGCAATTCTGGCCATACCATCACGGGCGATAGCTGCACATGTGAGTTGAACGCCTCCATAGCGAGTAAGGGGTCGAACTACAGTATCCAAGTTTGACTTCTTAACATTACCCTTTTCGACTTTGCCATAAACAGAAGGTGTTTCATTTTCCACTGCAGCTTCGGCGTTTCTTTTCTGATCCGCTTCCAACCCCTCTAATTTGCTATTGACATATGTGTTGGTTGAGCTTTTAGGCAGAATTTTACCGTAAGTTGAATCTGCTATTCGATTCTCTTCAGCTCTTAGTGCAGCGATATAAGATCGGCTTACACTGCTAGTGTTGCCGTACTGTGCACATTGAGATTCCTTAACCGAAGAGGCATCTTGCGGACGGCGTGCTACGGTAGAGGTGCACGCATCACCCGGCTCGAAGATCCTAAGTGTTTTCAATAAACGATTAGATTCCTTGCCTGGAATATCCATGTTTACTTGATTGTCTTGTTCATTTCCTTATTAATTTGCATCCGATCATTGTTAACAGACACCTGTCAAAAGAGAAGGAAAGGTGAGTCACCGCTCACTCGCGGTAAATGGACGACAGTCGCTCGCGTCTATGACGTCATCCAAAAGTGCGGAGAATATGACCGGCATGACGACAATTCATATCATATCATAGTTAGAAATTTACAAAACAAATATTTATTATTCTATATAAAATTTCAATGCTAAATAAATAAACATAAGTTTTAGTATAACGTTTATAATAATTGGAAAAAAACTTATATGATTATGCCAGTTTGAGAGTTCTTCTCTAGATGGCAGCACTAAAATGAAAGATTTTTTTTCTTATAATTTGCAAAAATTTGAGGTTTTTTTATTTATTAATTAATATTACGTTATTAAATAATATTTTAGTTCAGTTTGTATTTTTCGTAAAATAATATAAGTATGATTCCATCTTTAAATTCTAATAAATTATTTAAAATAAAAATAAATACAAATTTTAATATTCTTAATAAATGTTATCTAAAAGTCTTATTAAATGCAATTCAATTTAATTTATTCAATTTAAATTATATAGAGGTCGCTAATGATAAATAACATATTAATATATCCGGAAATGAATCGGTTTCCTGCGGTTTACTTCCTCTTGTTTTTGAAGAAAAACTTTTTTAACTCGAGGTAAAAATGTAATTTTATTATGGTTTTTGGATAATTGTATTGATATAATGTGATATAATTTATAGCCATTTTAAAACATGGAAGAAAACGAAGCAGATGAAAAGAAAAATATCGAAGAAGAATATAGAAAGTATGTAAACAAGAATTTGTTTCCTAGTGGGAAGCTTTATGCACTTTCTTTTTCTGGAATTCTCCGTCTGTTTACTGTTGTAAGTAATACAGTATACATAAACTGTGACCATTGATCAGGATTCTTATTACTGTATTTTATAATTATTTTTTTTCTAGATTCTCTGTCTTGTTGCTTTTTTCCTTACTGAATTAACGCCTTGTCCAAAAATATCGACTTGTTATGAAAATAATTACTCCTCAACGTATACTTACTTTAGTGTAATATCTTTCATTCTTTCTGTATCATCATTAACTGTATATGTTTTATATATAATTGGTATAGTGCAAAATATCCGCTGTCGTCCTCGTGTCAAAGCTGTTGCGGTAAGTTTATTACATTTGATCTCATAATATTCAAAAATATTATAAATTTATTGTTATTTCAGGAAGTCATCTATATGGCTGTCTTTATATTCTTTTATTTTTTTGCTGTGGTGTTTTTAATACCACGTACAAGTGGAATCATTGAATATCAATTATCTGCCGTAAGTAAATTTTTTCAAGATTCCTTTTTCTTTTATTTAAAAATTCTTATATTTTAACATAAATTAGTACATTTCTATTCATAAAAATTTTTTAAATTTAATAATAGTTACAGAAACATAATAAATTAGTATAATTATTATACAGTGTTAATTAATTTGTGAACTGATAAAGAAATTTTTTGTGTCATCCTAAACTGTGGTTACTATGGTGGTTACAAATGATTTTTTTCGCCGACTACTGCAGAACTGGATATCTTATGATAAATAGTTTTTGTTATATAAAGGATAATAATAAAGCCTCTTAATGTAAAAATAATATTTTTCTTTAAATATTAAATTTTATCGTTTATATTGTAATAGCGTTTTCGTCAAAGCTTTGCAAAATATGAGTTGCAAAAGATTTGAAATTTCAATTTAATTTTAAAAATATTTTATCACATTGTTATATGTTGATCGTAAAGATGAAATTGAATATCTTTAATGCAGTTATGATCGATCGGCCGAATTGATTGCATGGAAATAGTTCGACTTTTCTCTAACTCAAAAGATCTGGAATCAAATCCAGTCTTACTGGAAAATTTATATAGGGATACCGTTAATTCCCATTTTCTAGAATTGGCCTGTTTCTCCGCGAGTGTGGACTATCTGTGAAAGTGCCTTTCTAATCAATAGATGAGGCCGGATTGGCCGCGTAGAAACGCTTCAGCTTTCCACTCTGGAGGACCCGGGTCCCACCCCTTGAAAATATTTATCATGGGGTCCGGGCCCGGTCCAAGTGGAAACGCTTCGGCTTTCCACTCTGGAGGACCCGGGTTCGAGCCTCTGCCTATCTAGTTGATCCTATTCTCACGCGGATTCCGCGTGAGGACTCCCACCCCTTGAAAATATTTATCATGGGGTCCGGGCCCGGCCCATCGATACCTGTCCTCCACAATCTGGCTGACATCTCCACAGAGGTGGGCAGCCTGTGGAAAGGCTTGTTTCGCCCCGTCACATAGTATTCCTAGAGAATAGAATGTGGCGTCATCTTTTGACAAAAAAGAATTTGAATTTTAGATTAATATAACACAATATATTCTATCGATGAATATATTCAAATCATGCAGTGTGTATGCCGAATTGGCTGCATGGAAACATGATGGAAACGCTTCGGTTTGCTACCTTCGAGTAGATTAGGTTATCTATTTTTGTCAACAGATGATGCCACTTTCCTTTCAGTAAGAGTACTAAGTAGTGAGGCGAAACAAGCATTTCCATAGGTTGCCCACTCTTGCGAAGGGATTGAGGATAGATGGAGATCGACGGGCTGGACTCGGATCTCATGATAAATGTTTCCAAGAGGTGGGACCTGACAGAGACTCGAATCCGGATCGTTCAGAATAGAAAGCCGAAGCGTTTCCTGCTAAAAATCCAGCCGACGATTAGATTATGTTAGTTAAGCCGCTATATCACATTGGCAGCGGACATTTTTAGCACAAATGGTAGGTTCAACCGGATAGTTGAAGGATAACGTTAACAGATTGGGTCTGGACCCTTCTTGATAAACTGGATTTGAACGTGGATCCTCCAAGATGGTAAAGCGAATGCGTTACCACACGGCTATCCAGCCAACTCTCAACTTGGGGAGATCCGAGTTCGATCCATGAATAAATTTTCCAGAGAGAATTTTCCTATCTTTTGAAAGTTTATTCATGGAATCGAGGTCCAGCTCGTCGATCTCCATCCTCTACAATCCGGCTGACACCTCGGCAAGGATGGAAAGCTTGTGGCAGAGCCTATCGTTGGGCAGGGCTTGTTACGCGTTGCCACTCAGTACGCCATTAAGTGGAAAGTGACGAATCTGTTAGCGAAAAGTTGTGATTTGTTGTGGTATTGGAATGTCCTGTGACTTAGTACCAGCCGAGCAGGAAGCGGCGTAAAGGCGCACAAAAATATTTTATATATTAGCAATGTAATTCCTTTGTATTGCTAAATTTATAACTATTTTGTATATAAAGATTTTGTTTAAAATTAACTCTGCAAATTTTTTGCTTTTTTCCAAATTAGGAGTTCTGAAAAATTATCAAAATAATTTATATTTTATAGGCTATTGGTTCATTTGCATTGATTTTGGTCACTGTGAATCTCGCACTGTTATTAGTGAGAACAAATCAGTCAGTCAGAGTCGACAGTAGCAGTAGCAATTCATTAAATAGTCAAGAATCAGAAGAAAGATGGGTGCCAACGTCTACAGATTCCGAATGGACAAACAAAGAAACCATGCCTAGACTCCATTCCATTCGCGTTAGATCCAGTTCAATGGAATCAATTCCGGCTCCGATGGAAGAAATAGATTTAACAGATAATAATGTTTTTGCAGATAATTGTCATAGCAATAGTTCCGCTGAAGACGATAAAGAATATAATTTAGATAAAAGCTTTAACGATGATATTAGCATCGGTAGTCTTTCAATACCTTCTATGAATCAATTAACTTTCAATGCATCCTCATCTTCGTCGACATCATCTGTTCACACTAACGATTAAGATAATGTATATTAGTTCAATATTTTATAAGATATAAGTTTAATACATGTATATTTACAGTGACATTTATCATATATGATAAATGTCACTGTAAATATACTTATAAATATATCATATATGACATTTTATCATGTATGATATGAATAATTAATTCATTTTAAAATATTTTCAAACCGATTTTTATATTGGACGGTAATACTTTTTTTTATATGTAATCTACATAAAGTAAATGAAATATAAACAAGCAATTTTAATATTGTATTTATATTTCAGTGAAAAATAAAATTTATCTTTTTTGAATAATTTTCATAACTTCCATTTTTCCAAAAGTTGTGATTTTGGATTGGTCAAGTGAAAACAGTTCGGCTTTTCACTTAAAAATAATAGTGTCATTCAAAGTTATTAATAACCAGTTCTATATATATTTATCTAAAGAAGAAAATTATCTATAAATAATCATAAAATAATAATTGAAATAACACATATACAGAGTGTCCCACAAAGGGGTTTACACTGTTTGAACTTTAATAACTCGAACAAAAATAACAAAAATATGACTTTTTTTTTAAGCCATAAAGATGTTCAAAACATTAGTGATGATGTTCTAATGTGGAAGATGTTCAAAATGTCCTCATCGGCAGCAATACATCGTCTGCAACACTGTGGATCAGATCGACAAACATGTGATATGGTTTCTATAGGAATGGTTTCACAGGCAGTCATAATCGCATTTTTCATGGCATCCAGCGTACATGATTTTGTGGCGTAGACAGTGTTCTTCAGAGTTCCCCACAGAAAGAAGTCTAACGGCGTTAGATCGGGAGATCTAGGTGGATACTCGACACTTCCTCGTTGGCCTATCCACCTCCTAACAAATGAATTGCCGCACGTCTCGATGGTAAAAAAAACAATCTTCACCTGGCTAGAGTTGGTGAACAACTGGCACAATTGCTTCCCGCAACATGTTAAGGTACATAGTATCTGTCACTATTCCTTCAAAAAAGAATGACTCTACAAATCCTCTGATAGACATTTTGAACATCTTCCACATTAGATCATCATCAGTAATGTTTTGAACACCTTTGTAACTTAAAAAAAATCATATTTTTGTTCGAGCTTTAACTTCGATTGGTACGCGCCATCATAAACATGGAGAAGAACGGAAATGGTAGAGGGAAAAAAAAAACAGTAAAAGTCAATGTTTCTCGAATTTCTACTAAAAAATATTATCAAAGCATATACAATCCACTTTTATGTTACGTCCGACATTTTAATAATATATATATATATATATCCAGGGCTACAATAAAGCAAATATTATATAAGTTATATAATATGAGAGAAAAGTTTTTCAGTTTATATGATGGAGCAAATAATAATATACCATGGCTATAAACATTATTGTTCAATAACGTTTCGTAATTGTCGAACTCATAGATTTTTAGATGGCATATAAAGCATTATCCGCTGCGTAAAAATCTACTTGGAAATCGTCAATATTTTGTAACATAACAGAATGAAATAGCCGCTTACAAATAGTATATATTGTGCCAGTCTGCTGCTTGGTTGCTTTAACTTCGATTGGTACGCGCCATCATAAACATGGAGAAGAACGGAAATGGTAGAGGAAAAAAAAAACAGTAAAAGTCAATGTTTCTCGAATTTCTACTGAAAAATATTATCAAAGCATATACAATCCACTTTTATGTTACGTCCTACATATACAATATTACATCTCTTCGCAAAATAATAATAATAAATATAAATATTTAACTATCGGTTTTCTTATTTGTAAATAAGGTTCGGCGAATATTTTGCGACGTTAATGCGATGCTAATTCGAGTACTATTCCGGGTTCTAAATTTGGGAAGAATTTCAAGATTTTTGGAGGAAAGGGAGACGGATGCCTGGTGAGCAACGCTTCCTGTCAACTGTGATTGATAACATTGCCGCTTTTCTGATGGCCCTCATGAATAGGCCGTTCTCCCCCTCATATTGGGGTCCGCCACAAACACAACATTGCTCTCTTTGAACGCTACCGACGTGTTCCTAGTAATCAACTGAGGACTTGGGGAAAACCCGAATTCGTGATTAAATCGAAAGCGATAATCGAACTAACCGCCATCATTTTTATTGCAGTTTTTCTGGATATTTATACGGAGTTGTTATTTCCTCATCCACTGAAAGATGGTCGAAATTATAACTTAAACTCGTTAATTTTTTTCAACACTAATAATTTCAAATATAATCCTACTGTTAAAACAATCTGGGCAAGGACTATAATGCTTTGAACATTTGTTAAACTATTTGAACTGGTTTGTAATGATCCACTTTTGTTGTTAAAGAATTGTGCACAGAATTGAAACCATTCTCTTTTGTTGTTAAAGCATCTGTACTAGTTGGTAATGATATAATTTTGTAGTTGCATCATCCTTAACAGACTTACAGAGTCTAACGCTTTAATTTTATTGCTAAAAAATCATGCTTAGATTCGTAATGATTCTTCGTTATTAAAATATTTCGTGCAGGTATGTTCAAATGTCTTGCATATGCTTGTAACGATTCTCTGTTGTTAAATAATTCTGCATAAATTTTTTCCAATTTTATAGTCAAAGCATCCTTAGTGGTCTTTTAATGATTTAATTTTATTACAAAAGGATTATGTTTAGACTTACAGCGATTCTTCGTTATTAAAAATCCTGTATAAGCATATAATAAGTCAGCTTTGTTGCTAAACTATCATGCATAAATCGAAATCATTCTCTGTTATCAAAAAATCCTGCATTAACCTCTTAAGATTCAATTTTATTGCTTAAACATCTTGATATGCTCGTAACGATGCTCTATTGTTAAATAATCCTACACAAGGTCGTAATGATTCAATTTAGTTGATAAAGCATCTCGAATAATCTTGTAATAGTCCATTTTTGCTGTAAAAAAATGAGTTATTATAATTCTATGCGTGATGTTTTATCAATGAAATTGTAGAAGCATCCCCTCTCATTTTGTTTGTAATGATCCACTTTCGTTATTTAAGAATCCTGCATAGGCTTGCAATGATTCACTTTTGCTATTAAAACATTCTGTACAGTCTGTAATCTTTTTATTCAATTTTGTTCAAAAAAAGAAAAAAAAAATATTCTTCGCATTATCATAATCATTCGATTAAAACCTTTGAAATCCTAGAATTGTTATAATGTCTTCTTTCTCGATAACCTTATATAAGTTTTAATCAGTAAAACAATAAATTTTTATAGGCACGAAAGCCATAAATTTATAAATATGACCCCATATAATTTAGCATCATCGTTTTTTTTATTCTTCTCCTTTTCTTCGTACGTCTGACTTCAAAAGTTAATATACTTTTCCCCAATTGTATTACAGGCCGTTACCATCCAAAAATAAAACGTCTATATGATCTAGGTTGCCGTGGTTACCGAAATAATTTTTAAAGGGAAAGAAAATTGTGTTTTACACGGCGAAATTAATTAAGTTAAATTAACTACAAGGCTACGCGTTTTTCCATCAGAAGAGTCATCAACTAAACAGGTCGTGTTTAGCTCCCATTTCAGTCAGAATGCAGGCAGAGTGAATTGTTTGGATGGGCGGTGCGCCTGTTGAAAGATCAATTGAAGATGCGAAGTAGATAGTTTTATAGTTTGTTTAGTACAAAATAGATGAACACAGGTCGACTTTAACTTTCTATTTACACGGAACAACTACTGAATCGATTTTAATGCTGTAATTTTCTGACTTAAAATGAATGATTTTAGGTTAAACACGCCGAAGCATTTTGTGATAATTAAGTTAAACATTAAGTCGAAGCTCTCTCTCTCTCTCTCACTCACTCTTTCTATGCTATTTAAAAAATGAAATTAATCTTTCTACAAGGCACTTCCTATAGATTATTAGCTTCGAGAAAGAAAAATAGTTTCGTGGAAACGCATAATCGATAATAGTTCGTGCAAAATATTTTAGTGATGTGAGAAAGAAATGTGGTAGAGAGTGTGTGTGTGTGTGTGTGTGTGTGTACGGGATAAACAGAATGTCCCAAATTTGATATTCGATCGAGTCACGACTTAGAAAGCAATCAGTGTGGCAACTATTGTTTGCAAGCAGCGAGCGGACGGTAATAAATTGTCGATAGTGTTGCTTGATTAGAATGCAAAACGTGACACCTTCATATGTCATACTGTTTGCTACTAAGGTAGACTAACTTCAACTTGATATGTGGCGTGTCGTCGTAGACACATGTTTCTACACCGTCACGAGTATTTGAGGCGAAATTGGATGGCCGAACAATTGGTTAGATGTAGAATGAAGTCTTCATTTAGATCCGCCTGTTGTGATGATTTGCGACGGAGAATGCTTTGAATTCTAATGTCAAATTAATCATTATACTTTTCCAATGGCTGCAATAATTTTGTCCTTTGCACGATGCCGTGCATTTGTTTGGAACCAAAAAATCGATATTATTTAATTTAAGTTTTCTAAAGCAATTTAGATCTATTATTCCAAAGAATATTAAATCGAATAAGAATATAATATATATATAAATCTAAGATCAACGAACTTTAAACTCTCACACAAAACAAAATTAAATCTCACTCTTTTTATCTTTTATTCTGGTCACGTTTTAACTCATTCATGTAAAATTTAATTCATTCTTATGTATATAACTATTTTACGTAAAATGTTATAAAATGTTTCCGCTTTTTAATTATTGCTTATAGTAAATTAAAATTTTAAAGCCATAAAATTCTCTCCAAAAATTCGTTTAAATTCTCCAAAGTTGCTAAATTTTTCTTAGAAATTACATTATGTTTTTCTGCATACTTTTATTTTTTTATGATAAAAATATTTATTTATTTATTTTATTATTTTTTCTTCCTTTTTTGAGATGTTTCGAAATTACTGTATTATATTTTTCCGAACGCTTTTATTAGTTTATTCAAATAGCCTTAAAATGTATTTTCGAAAAGAAAAATCGAGAATTAAAACCGCAATCTTTATACATTACCAGTAATTTTTTTTCTACTCTAAAAATTCGCCATGCAATCAAATAATTTTATGTAAGAAAGAAAAGGGGGAAAAATAGAAAAAATTAAATTTTCTATTTTCGTTACGACATTTTTGCACTAGAAAAAAAAAACAAAATTTATTTTTTAAGTTTTAAACATAAATATTGGCCTTATTAATTTTTTATATTTAATTAATTTTACATTATATCAATCCAGAGTTTCCAATTTTATTTAATAAAATTTTTGTAACTATTATATATATAAATATAAGGTATTGTAATCGACCACCGAGATCTACACTCTTTCCCTACACGACGCTCTTCCGATCTCAGAAATTCCATTTAGATTTTCTGAATTTTGAATATAATTCTAATTTTATAGATATTTTCTAATTTTAACTGATTATTCATTGCAATAATTACAGTATTTCCAGTTTATGTATAACAGTTCATTTAAATACAATATTATGTAGAAAAGTTTTCTTATAAATTTTGCATATGTGCATACACAAAATTTATAGGAATTTATATTGTACATGTGTGCACACAATATCTCAAACTAAAACTAAATAAACATATGTTTATTTTCTGTAAGTTAACAAATCCAGCTAATCCATTGAAAATAAATATTCTAAAATAATGTAAATACAGATAATCCTCAATTTACGACTATTCATATTTATAATGGTGATGTAATAGTAAATTCTGTGAGTGATCAATGCAGTTCAATGGGTTCAAGTTCTGGACCCAGTTTTTGTTTAATCTTCATCTTTCTTCTTTATATCCTGCTCATTTCTTTCTTTCACCTTCTTCAAGATCTTTTTCCTTTTTCTAATGATCCTTCTTAAGAAAGATATTTAAAGTTGAGTTTAAATAGCTGTTTTTTATTCTGTTTGGAATCTTTCTATAATACTCAATATCAAATTGTAAATTCTTGCATATTCTAAAAGCTGAATACAATTCAGATTGATCTTAGCATTATTTTCAGCTAAAGCTATTACAAGTTTCTTTTACCATGTAGAAAATTTTTGATAAAAATTTTAATATTTGTATGAGTTCTGTTGAGTATCCTGAAGTTAATTTTTAGTGAATACAACTATATGGGCAACCCTCAGACAGACAAAAACTATAAATACATCATAACAACACACAAATAATTAAAATTCATAAATTATATAAAAACATGGCAGTTAAAAATAAATAAACTAAAATTTGTTAAAATGAAATAATGAAAGACAATAAAGTACTCAATTTTATTATAGATATAAGATGTTCAAATAAAAAAGGAATTTGAACACTAACAAGGGGAGGTTCAGACATTCGGGTCACCGATTTTTTTGAAATTTTGCATACTTGTAGTAGTCTCCTAGGACAATATAATGTGTGAGCAATAAAGTGCACTACTCAAGCATTGTCGAGAAAATAGCACAAGAAGTTTCATATTGAGTTCATATATTCTAAAATTTAATTAATTTTCGAATGTCTCAGTAGCGTAGTGGTTGAAGATTTGCTTT
>AYEL01091559.1:0-12571 GCA_000484575.1 Olivierus martensii | reverse complement strand
GACGTCGAGCCAGTTCTGTTTACGCAGTTACATAATGGTGTGGGAGAAGGCAGACGTCTGCTTTTGCCCGCTAGGGGAGGAGTGGTTTATTGTTTATAAGGAGGCAATTTAAATCTCTAACGGTCAGTGGAGACTTTTAGGTCGAACTACTGAGGAGGGCTCGGGTGAGCCGAAAGTGCACTTTAGTGAATCCGTTGGTTTTTAACTTGTACGGATTGCGTTTACATCCTGCCAAAGTGAGCTGAAATTTTACTATTATTCTAGTGTGTCGAAATTATGGAGCAGCGTAGTAAAGAAGTTGTATATAAAATAATGTAAATAAATAAATAATATAATATAAAATAATGTTAATAAATAAATAAAAATAAAAAAATTGTCAGAGCTAAAAATTGAACCAGCCATCATGCAATTATGAGAGCAAATCTTCAACCACTACGCTACCGAGACATTCGAAAATTAATTAAATTTTAGAATATATGAACTCAATATGAAACTTCTTGTGCTATTTTCTCGACAATGCTTGAGTAGTGCACTTTATTGCTCACACATTATATTGTCCTAGGGGACTACTACAAGTATGCAAAATTTCAAAAAAATCAGTGACCCGAATGTCTGAACCTCCCCTTGTAAGTCCTATATTTCCCAACATATATAAATTCATTTTTCTTTGAATTAAACTGTGACATATTAATATTTTATCAGAATTAAGAGAACCATTAACATACTTTTTTAGATATAGTAGTCTTGCTGATTAATAATATGATGCATTTTGGATGAAATATTGATAAACAACTTTTTGAGAATTATTTAATGAATAATTCTTCAAAACTCAATTATTAACTTAAAAGCATTGTTATATTCAGTGATTCCCTTTATTTAGAATTGACTGTGAATACAATAGTATAGGATTATGCCATAATTGACAATTTGAACAATAGTCATATTAACAAAGCCTTAATATTCAGGATGAGGAATACAATTCAAGTAAGATCAAGTAAATTCAGTTTTTTGTCTTTATCTATTAGCTATTGATTCAATATGATATCCTGGTATTTAAAGTGATTAGTGTTCATATAATGTAGTTACCTAATTTTTTGTAACTACTACAAGATTCATCTTATTTTCTTTCTCTCATGCATAGGCTTGCTATACATCTGGGATTAACCTGGACTGTCCTGGATTTCAAATTTTCCTCACTCCAATATTTATTTATTTAGATCAATTGAATGTATGATAGTTAAGTAGCAACATAATACTCAGACTGCAGGTCCAAGTATTGCATATGTGTAATAAGCATTGTTTTAGTTTGTTATTACACCAATTGCTGTCATCCAATAAATCATAAAATTTTCTAAATTTAAGTTAAACATAAAATTAGTAATAAAAGAATGTGCAAGTATGGATAAACTTAAAGAAGAATACAAATATTTAACAAGGCAGAACAAAAGTCATTTGCATATAAAATTTAATGTAACTTTCACTAGGTACAGTACATTCAATTTTATGATTGAATTAAAAAAGACAGCAACATCCTGAATATAACATTGTCTTCAGATCATTGTCATTGTCAATATCAATAATATTAAAATCAAACAAAGGACAAAATAAATAGCTGACTAGCCAGTCATTAGTGATTATCTAAAACCTAGACCTAGTCTCACAAAAAAAAGTTAAGATCTCAGTAAATACAGTATGATTTTTTTAAATTCCTTGATATAACAAAATTAAGAAAACATGGATTGTCTTTTAACAAGCATTTTGGATTAGGTGCAGAGAATTATGGCTTGCATACTTATGCAAGGAAATAAAGTACTGCATTAAAAGCGTTTAATTTTTAATTAATTTATTTAATGCTTACAATGTAATTTAAGTGGAGTAATGTTAAACAAGGTTTTGACAGTATTTCATTTTAAAATTTATGGTTCTTTTTATAATAATATCACTTGGAGAGATCATAATAATTACTAAATTTTTAATGTGTTTCAGCTAGTTTTATTTCGAATTGTATTATATCATATTCTTGGATAATACAAGTTTTTATCAATCATTATCATCTTTATTATACCAAATATTAATATTAATGTACAAAAATTCTGATTTCCTTAATGAAATTTTTGCCTTTACCTCTGTTTAGAAATTATAACAAAGCTCTCAACAGATTAATTTCCAGAAATGTTTTTAATTTTTATTGTGAACCAACTTCAGATGCATATAAAGATTAAGAATATGTAATGACTAACACTATATCCTCTTGTTTATAATGTACTTAAAATAGGCCCAGAGATCAGAAACATTTCTAGAATAAATGTTTTTCCTATTTACAGCTTTTGCATGTATTTGCATTTTAGTAAGAGGATGAGTTTGGGTTCATTAGAAATAATGTTCAGATATCAGAAATTACATTAAGATCAACTGATCTGAAATTTAAAATTAACTTTTATTTTTTTTAATAATAGACAAAATTTTTCATTCAGTTCTCCAGATTATTCTTTCATATCAATTTCTTTATATTTGAATATATACTTAAATATATTAAAAATACTTTTATAAATAATTTTTTCTATTATTATTAAATTTATTGTTTTTCAATATGCAATCATTAAATATAATTATAAAAATAATCAATGTATAACAATATATATCAATTATATGTAAACAATGTAATATGATCCTCTTTTACTTCACTCTCCCTCAGAATAAAATGCTCTCTTCATCATAAAATTTTCAAATGATTATTTCAATTTTATTCAATCCACCATCTGTTGATAATCACAAAATAAATCATATTTTCAAATTTTATTACTGAATCAATAAAAAATTATGATAATCTTTCAAAATTATTTTATCAATATTTTCTTTAAAATTATTAATTTTTTCTTATTACTATTATTATTATAAATTTATTTTTATAATCATTATATAAAAAAAGATATAAGGAAAATAGCATTATAGATACAATGACATATTTCCTCTCTATACCTTACTCCCTCCTAAGGCAAAATTGGAACTATGTTAATAAAACTTTCAAAATAATTTATAGATTCATCATCATTTCAAAACATTTTCCTTGAATTTTAGGAATTCTTTATTCTTTTGTCAACGGAATGAACAATTTCTACTGATGATAATATTTGAAACTAATTATATTTTTGAAAAAAGTTATTCTGCATGTTCTGAAAAGTATTCTTTACAAATTTGGCTGAATTTTGGCTACTAAATGCCTCTCAATACAACTACTTTGATTTATGATCATCGTCTTAATTATGATTATTCTATCAAAATTTTCTATATAATAATGCTTATGCAGACAATTCATTCAGAAAATTTCCACATAAGTCCAACAATGCTTAAATTTAAGAACAAACATTGATAAATGGATTTATTAGATAAAATTATGAGCAGAGATACTAATTCCATATAGGCAGTGAGAGGCACTTTACATATCTTTTCATCACCATTTTATAACAAATAATGTTGAAAACTCTACACTGCCAAACTTTAAATACTAAATAAATAAATAACAGCTCTTAGGCAGTTATTTATTATTTAGTACCATTTTATAATTTATAAATTCAACTAATCATTACATAAATAACTATATATATACAATCAGTCCTCTCTTTATGTGGTTCATTTATTCTAGAAATTTCTACAGGAAAAAATTAAATAAAACTACTATATAAAAATGAGATCATCGTCATCAGGAGTGGGCAAAAGCCAGCCCACAAAGTTATCTTGTACAGACCACCGCATAAATTAGAACACATTACAGTTTCAAGCCCACAGGCATAAAATTCTAGTCGAAAAGCAAAAATAAAATAATGGATACTCTGTATAGAATACATGTAAACTAGCAAGATTACCCCAAATTTTGATGATGTACTTAACCATATTTATTAGATAAATATCACCATTCTCATTAAGTTGTAAATTTGTTTTTACAAAATTAATTACGTAGGTTCTAATATTTTGTAACATTCTGAAGTAATATTGTTGTTAGAAATCAATCTATTGATAAAATATTTTTCTATAAAGAAAATTGTCTGAATTTATTAATTCGTAGGACGAATTATTTTCTAATGTTTCTTATGAATAAATAGTTTCTATGGATGATTTTGAACTCTTTGCATACAAACAAAAACTAAAAAATAACACAAGTAATTTTTTAAATAATATTGATACATGAATACATTCTTTGTGTATCACAAAAGTGGCTACATATGATAGCAAGATTGACAAGAACGTGTACAGATAAACTGGTGCAACCATTATTCTTGTCCTGTGTGATGGTGAGAGGAATATGTTTGTGCAAGAATCAATCTTGTTTGAACGTGAGTAGTCATTTTAAGTCAAAGCAATTTTTATTAATTATTAATGATTACCTAATGTTATCATTAATAATTTCATTGTATTAATTAATAATTACGGCACCATAAGGTTAAATCTGCCCTTTGGTACTTTTCACTTTTTATACAGCCCACTTCATCCTGAAAATTGTTTATCCGGCCTGCAACAGAAAATAATTGTCCACCCCTGATTTACATTGTAAGTTTTTCAATATCTGGATTAAAATTACTTATGGAAATATATAACACATTTAAATGTTCAATTTTTATAATGTGCAAATTAAAAAAAAATCATGTCTTGTAGACATAGCCGGATTTGCATTTTTGGAGGCCCTAGGACGAGCATGGCTTTGGGCCCCTAAAAATTCAAATCAGCTACGTCTAGTTTTAAAGACACTTTATAACTTATAAGGAAACTTTAAAATTTTACTTTCTATCTAGCATAATTCAAATCAGCTACGTCTAATTTTAAAGGATCCTTATAACTTATAAGAACCCTTTAAAATTTTACTTTCTATCTAGCACTTAATAAAAATCTTATAAGGAACCTTTAAAATTTTACTTTCTATCTAGCACTAATAAAAATATTTTTCTTATTAAAAGTTTATAAAAGTTGAAAACTGATTGATAGTTTTGAGGCCCCTAGAATCGCGGGGCCCTAGGATGCAGCCTAGTCAGCCTATAGGTAAATCCGGCCCTGCTTGTAGACTAGAACCCATTCCAAGTTTTGTTCTAAAAATTTATCATATAATGAGTCCATATACTGTACATATAATAAGTGCATAAGTGTGAAGTTTTATTATGTAATTTTCAAATAATTTAAATAATATGCAAATTAGGAAAAATGAAAAATGCTGAAATTTTTATGCATTTAAATTGAATAATAAAAATTTCTGCTTCTAAAACTTATAGTACTACATAGGTTGGGAAATACTTATATACAACAAATGGTATAGTACTAAGCAGAAAAGACTTTAATTAGTAAGAAGGAATTTTTTCTTTCTAGTACTGTGCTGTTTTTTGTCTTTTTATAAGTGGCAGAATGTCTACAACCATATTACTTATATACATTTTGTATTAAAAGTATACAAGTACAGGCACTTCCTCTAGTTATAAATATAATTTGTACATAAATTCTGTTCATAAATCAGATACTGCTAATACCTATGTTCCAAAAGTATTGAAATAACTTTATATACTGTATATTTAAATATATTTCACAAGTGGACCAATTAAACTTTTCTTATTCCACAGATTTTAATGAAAAGTTTTGAATATAAAGTGAGGAATTTTTGGTGTAATTGCCACCATCTTGAATTACAGTTGTAATAGGTTAACTGTGTAATTTTACATTATATTAGTTGCTAGAACATTTTGCTATCATAGTACTTAAAATTATTGGAGTTTTTGAAATTTCATGTTAAGTACAAATGTTCATAACTAGAAGAATACCAATTTATATATATCTGACCTCCACAACTTTGATTTAATGTAAAAATTTTCTTTTTTGAGGTAAAAAGCATAAACATACTGTATTTGTAAGTTACAAGTCTGAACATATTGTTTACATTTAAAAATTCATATTACTTGATTTATTTATATTTTGTGTATTGTACTGATCTAAAGTATTATACTATTGGCACAATATCTTTCATCATACAGTTTTATTTCCTTTTTGTAAAGAAAAAATATAGTGCTATAATGTTGTATAGATGCAGTCACCATAATCCACTTAGCCTTGGTAGTTTTTGATTAAGAATTTGTTAAAAATAACTTTCCAACTTACACAGAATTTGAGTGATGTAAAAGCCTTCAGTCCCAATTATATGCATATGTTAGGGAATACCAGTATTTATTATTTTGATATAAAAGATATTTATGAAAATTTTTGGTTTTGAATCAAATATTTATTTTGAATTTCACTCATACCATATATATACATACATACATTCCTCCTATAACATGGTTTCGCTCTAACACGATTTGAAAATTGTGGAAACTCTCATATAACATGTACTTTTACAACATGGTTTTTATTTAATACATTTAGAAAATTATATTTATTTTCCTACAACACAAAACATTTTCATTAATTTTCGTAAATTTATACAAGGGACAATACACACACAAAATGCAATCATTGGGAAATACTTTGCTAAAATTAGTCATAAATGCAGTTTCACTAGTTTGCCATGAAAGGGGCAATATGCAGTCTATTTTCAATTTGAAATTGAGTATTTTGTGTTCCAAAAATTCAGTTCTAGGAAAAAAAAATTTTTTATTCTTCAATAGAGGTAGAAGAATGTGAAAAAAGAATCTTTTTTTATTCATAAATTAAAAAAAAAAAAATGTTTTATAGTGGGTTAGATTACAGATTTTGTATAGAGAGCAGAAGATAAACTTTAAATGCATAAAAAAGTTCAGAAAGTGAGTTGATATTGTTAAAGAAAAAACATTCTTGTTTTAATGAAACAGTGGTAAGGAAGATGTAATTATTAAATGAATGTTATATAGAACTGTATACTTTTCCTTTCCTTTTGCTTTATATATATATATGTGTGTGTGTGTGTGTGTGTGTGTGTGTGTGTGTGTGTGTGTGTGTGAAAAATATAAAAACATTTAAGATGTTTGAAAAGCTTTCTTGGAAATATTTATTTATAAATATATAACAATATATTCTATAAAAACCATTAGTTAGTTCAAAATACATTAAGAGAATATTTGAGAAGTTTGAAAGCCTGACATTTTTAAATGGATTTTGACTGCAAAATCAAAATCTCTCCATTTTTAGATGGATATTATACTATAAGATTGAGATCACTTAAAATATCAAATAAAAAAAATATATATAGAACAACCCAATATTATTTGTTTTCATTTTACAAGATTTTTTCTGTCTCATTTATTTTTATTAAAAACAGGTATTTTTTAATTGAACATTTTTTAGAATCTTGAGATTCTTGAGAATTTTTGAAAGTTAATCTCAAATCTTGACAAATAAATTAATTATTAATTCAGGAATTCCCGAATCTTGAGAAAACAAAAAGTTTGGAAAAACACAATCACTATTCGTAGGTCAGCATCATTTTTTGAATAGAATATTATGTATACATTCTAATATATCAAATTTATATAGATTTATAAATTCAGAATAGAATATGCACAATATTCTATTCTGAATTTATTTGACCTACAAATAAGATCAAAATGTTTTTAGTAATAAATAGAATTATTTCCTGATATTAGGCTTGATTTTATATAATTTTATAATTCAGATTTGTGATATGTATAAATTATTCATTTCTTTATTATATTTAACATATTTTGTGGTCAAAAGTAGAATCAAATTAAAAATCCAAATTTTTCAGTAATATTTATTCTACTGCATATGCAGTACAATGATCCTTATTCTCTAATTGAAACTAAGAGTGTATCTATAAATCAAATATTCTATGCCAAATTAACTCCTAGCATAATAATTTAGAATTAAACTATAATTTTAATTGACTTTTTAAATCAAGTTTATGGTGTCATTATCTATTGATTTAATAATTAATTAATTTTTAAATTTGGACTAATAGTGATGCCATAGTAATTAATAATTAGACTATAACTTTTAATGTTTCCAAAATAAATTCATTGCTACATAGATAGTCCATCTGTGAATGCTAGTATTGGCCTAATCCAATAAGCTTCCATATATATCATTACATAATCTTTCCAAAATGGAATTTTGTCAATACCATAGTAGTCTAACTGATATGGCAAGGTGATCCCAAAGATCTCTGTTCAATTCTAGTGTAGTCGCACAATTTTATTTTGGGAAAATTAATTTAAAAATTACAGTATAATTATTAATTACTAGATAGTGCCATCTTAGGTCCAAATTTAAAAGTTAATTAATTATTAAGTTGACAGATAGCAACACCATAACCTTGATTTTAATAATTATTTTTTTAATCATAGTTTAATTTACTAAATAAATTACTTAAATTAAAATACTTAATAAATTATTATTCTAAAGGTTAATTTGGCTTAGAATATTTGGTTTGTAGATCCCTTATTCTTACAATATTTGTTTTTATTGTAGCATTAAATATAGAAATAATTGCATATTTGATTTTGACTTACATCACACAAATTCCTATTTGAATGCACAATTTTATAAATTATCTAAATTGTTATCGGTTGCACCGCAGACAAGTTAAAAAAGTTTGCCAGTTTAGTTTGTTTATGTTTAGTCTGGCGTCGGTGGATATACCTTTTTCGCACCCCTCTATTTTACTCACTTGCGATGTAGTCTTTCCTAGGGAGTAGCGTCCATTTGTGTCAGTGAAGTTCTTTTCTGAGTTTCTCGATTTATACATCATAGTATTTTTAATTAATAACTGTGCTAACATGGTTATGGGCCCAGGACAGGATTGTGGATTATATAAAGACTGTAAGTAGCACGAATTTAATCTCTTTCGCTCCGTGTGGCAAGTGTCCGGCCAAATAGAGCTAAAAACGCTGTAGAAGGGTAGCCATCTTTGGAATATTTTAATGATTAGAAATAATTTGAACTAATGTTAGCACCATCTTGTAATTAGAATAATTATTAATTTTACCGAATCAGTGAGTGGCGCCATCTATTAATTAATAATTGAACCAAAATTTTTAATTAATTTATCTGAAGAAAAAATCTGCCTCGGCCCAGGATCGAACCAGGGACCTTTGGGCTAACGTCCCAAAGTCATAACCGCTAGACCACTGAGGCCAACAAGCAGTTTGATTCTGATTAATTAATAGATGGCGCCACTCATTGATTCAATAAAATTTGGCACTAACATTAGTTCAGATTATTTCTAATCATTAAAATATTCCGTTATAGTTTCAAGGGCTAAAATTTGGCTTGAAAGTTTAGATTTGTTTGAGATATTTATTAATTATAAAATTCCATAAATATTATAGTGAAAGATAAAAATCATTTAAAAATCATAAAAATCAAATGATAAAAAATCAGAATTAAAATATGGAACAAAAATTTTGTTGCAACTGACAAAAATGGAAAGACAACCAGTATGATGCTAGTTGCACCAGCTGCATGATTTGCTGGGAGCACAAATCTGATGTCTGAAATTGGCTATAAAATAATCATCCTATATTTTATAAATGGTCAAAAGTATTAGAAAATGCACAAATTGTAGATCAGAAATATTGGTACATAGATCATTACATTTTCATTTAATATTAACTGATGATATATATTTTAGTGGCTGCCATGTCTTTTTGCTACAAAAAGAATAGTCAACACATTTTCAATCTAATTCGTGAAGTGCCCAATAAATTAATATTTTTGAATTTATTTAAATATGAAAAATTTCCTACATTCACATTTTTTTAATATTAGAATTGAGAAGATATAGATATTTTTTAGAAATTAATATGGTAGATTGCACTGTTACTATAGGACATACTAATAGCACAAAGAAGACAAAAATAATGATTTATATATTTGTGATCATATTTAATCAGTACTTGATATTTAGATACCTAAAAGATATTAAATTATGTATAGTTATACATATATATTTAAAAAAAATTGAAAGAATCACTAAGATAATGATTTTTGTTAGAAATAAATATTGAAGATTGCATGGATGGTGTGAAGGTGAATAACAACTGAGCTAATGAATCTTCCTATCTTTGGAAACTTTCCAATTTTTTTCCCTATATATAAGCAAACCTCCCTTAGTCAATTTTTTTTGATTTTTTGAAAAATTCCTCAGCTTATATATAAATATATATGGTAATCGATTTTCCCATATCTAAAAACAATCTTTTTTGCCATTATGAAATATAATATTTATATATACAGTAATGAATCTCTTATTCAAAAAATGAAAAATTACTATGGTATCTTAATTAAAATTTACTTTCATTAATTTTTAATAAATTCTTAACTTTTATGTATATTTAATTTATAGTTACATATTCTGAATTGATCAAGATGAGAATGCTTAATTTTAAAATAACTGCTGTTTATTTAAATTGTAATTATTTCATTAAACAGAAGAATCCTACTCAAAAATGATATAATATTTAAAATATTCATTACGGGTTTAAAGTGCTATTATTTTATAAAGTATAATTACTTTTTGTTAAAATTCATATACTTTATACAGAATAAAATATAGCTTGTGAACATATAGTTATAATGTAATATTTCCCTGTGGATAGAGAAAAAATTCACCTACTGTCTCAGTCATTATTGCAAGAGATGATTAAAGAATGCCCTCTTTTTGAATCTGCTAGTGAATTTGCCACATTTCTGGCAGGATCCTTTCACTTATTTCTCATGCTGACCCATATTATTCCTCCTTCATTTTTTAAAGGCTTAACCTCTGAATATGCCCACTACCTTTCTTTAGGATAACACTCTAATGTAGTGAATATTCAAATGAAATGAGAATATTTTATAAAATTACAAGATGAAACTTTAAAAACATGGGAACAGTCAATTTGAACTTTCAACTAATGGGATAAATCATTTATTCATTAATAAAATATTGTTTCTATAAAACTAAATATTATAGTTATGGTAAATGCACACTATTTTAAAACACAATTTTTATCTTTGTTAAATATTTTTGTTGAGATTTGGTAATGACAAACTTTTAATATTTCTTTGATATTTTCTACTGAACTAACATTTCAATAAATTTGTATTGTAGTGAAACACAACACAATCTTATACTGTTCTCTATCCAATTTTCTCTTAGTGTTGTGTCATGATGTTTTAATTCTCTAAGGCTGGAATTTTGTTTAAGTAGATGTATTGATTCCAATAGTAAACTGGATTTTGAAAATTTTTTAAATTATAAAAGAATATCTTTTTGATCGAATAATTTGACAGTTCAAACAAATGAAAAACAAAAAATTAAATTTTATTACCGTAGAACTTTTGGCTTAATGAAGCCATCATCAGCGGTTGGTTTTTTTCAAATAAGAATAAATCATTAGAATACATTTTAAAAGTTTAAAAGTTACATTATACATATATAGAAAATAAATAACATTAAGCTATATAGAAAATTATGTACAGTCAAGAACAAAAGTAAATCGCCACTATACCGCGTTGGCGTGAAAAATTACGTCACGGCATCAAATGTGATGGAATCGGCAAAGTAGACATTAATAATGCATAATAATGTCGAATAACAAGCGTTCCATTGTCGAATATATATTTTTAATACTTTCAATCGAATAACTTGAAATAATATAATATAAAAAACAAATAACTATTAGCATAACAACGTCAGATGAAAACTCTTCGTTTACGTCATCCAGCTTTAGCAAGAAACGCGTCGTCTGGAAAACATCGTATGCTAAAGTCTCGTAGCAGCGTGAACGGCATTCGTTTTAATTGTGCGTATTTATGCGACTGTAATACCTGCTTTACTTGAACATTTTTCAACCTTAATCATAGATATTTTTATTTATTTAAGAGTATGTAATAGTCTATTGGCGTATGATGCGTAGTCACATGATCACTCATACAAGATCGCTCGGTTTCCGAATGCGCCCAACAATTTGGAATTGGATGACGACATAATAGAACGAAGAGTTTTTGTCTGACGTTGTTATGCTAATAATTATTTGTTTATTATATTATATTATTTCAAGTTATTCAATTGAAAGCATTTAAAATATATATTCGACAATGGAATGCCCGTTATTTGACATTATTATGCATTATTAATGTCTACTTTGCTGATTCTGTCACATTTGACATCGTGACGTAATTTTGACGTAATTTTTCACGCCGACACGGTATAGTGGCAATTTACTTTTGTTCTCGACTGTACATTGTATTATATAAATTAATTTATAGCCAATTTGTATTTATAATTATACAGTATAATTAAGTAAGAAAATTTTAAATATCTCTTAAAATTATTATTGTTGTGCGCTGGAAAACCACGATGCTGGAATTATCTCTGGAGTACTCTCATTTATTACGTGCATCTTTTTAGAGTATTTTATAATCTCTAACGTTTCCACCAATTTAATCTCTTCTACGTTTCTTACCGTCCTCACTATTTTAGCTTCATTCCAGTGGATATTAATGTTATTACTATAAAAAGCTTTCACAAGTGCTGTTTTAAAGTCACCTTTTTCTATATCTTTTTTGTGTTCTAAAAGTCTAATTCTAAGTGATCGTACAGTACTTCCTATGTAAACTT
>AYEL01091557.1:0-25350 GCA_000484575.1 Olivierus martensii | reverse complement strand
TGCATAAATAAACTTCAAAACTTTTTTAACTTGCAGGTATGCTCTTACCTCGTTTCGGGTTAAGTGCGAATAGCTGACATTTTGTACAATTTTGTCGCAAATTTAAATTTTTCAAAAATGATTTAAACGGTAATAGGTGCGCAATCCGATTGTTAACGACCCTGCCAAATATTTATACAATCGGTTAAAATCTTTTCTTTTCTCAAATTTCAAGAGTTCAATCCTTTTTTCTTTAACAAAGAATAACTCTAAAACGAAACAACTTATCTTAATGCGGTAAAAATCATTTTATAGTAGATTTGTTTCTAATTCTGCTCGTGCCAACTTGGGTGCGTAAATAAACTTCAAAGGTTTTTTAACTTGCACCTACACTCTTACCCCGTTTCAGGTTAAGTGCCTGATAGCTATATTTTATAAGATTTTGTCGCAAAATTTAAAATTTTCAAAAATAATTTAAAGGTATTAGCTGGGGAATGCCATTGTTAACGACCCTGCCAAATATCTATAGGATAGGTTGAAATACCTTCGTTTAAAGTCCAACTTTGTAAAAACCGCGATAGGTTGAAATAACTTCTTTTAAAGTCCAACTTTGTAAAAACCTTGTGCACTTACCCCACTCCGCCTTAAATAAAAATCCAATAACGCAATTAGGTAGGCAGACTGTATCGAGACGCTTTCGGAAGGAGGGCGCATAAATTATCGTTTTCTCAATATTGTAAGGGCGTTGAGTAGATGTTGCAAGTAGTGTCCCTAGATATATAGAGTAGCGCAATCAGCGGCCATTTTATATTCTTTTGCCGATCGATAATTATGGGTAACTTTATGGAAAGTAAACCATAATACAATATTTCTTTTCTAATTTATAAATACAGCAGTTGCTTACCTGGCAAACGAAGATCGTATTTGGAGTTTTCCTTCCAATAATTTGTAACCACTTCTTTTCTTCTTTCATTTCTTTTACTTTGCAGCAAAAAGAATCTATAATTCTTTTCTATTCGATTAGAACAATTTACAGTACTATAACAAGGCATACTCTTAAAAAATAACCAGAAAGCCTATGAACGCAATAATAACTCCCTAACTAACAGGATATAAAATGGCGATTTGGCGGCATCTGGTGGCGTAAAGGATTGTGCTACTCTATCTATAGAGAGAGTATTAGTTACAAGAAAGTTGCATCGGGGCACTGTGATCCCTAGTGCCGTTACTGTAGGTGGGACCAAATTGCAGTTTTAATTAATATTCGATAGTTTGTACTAAGAACGGCATATGAGCCTTTCAGAAGCCAAAATGATTAACTCCATGTTTTTATAAATTTCTCAATTTTAGTATCCAAACACATATTTCTACTAATCATGTGCTCCAGGGCTAAAATTCAGAAATTAAAAATTGTAGTTAAACAGTTTAGTTCTGAGAGGCTTAAATGCCGTCAATAGCACGCAACATTTTAAAGAAATTAAAATATTAGAGTTAGATATCATGTTCAAAGCTTCATTATATATAATCAGTATTCCTACTTCTATTTTCATATTCATATTTTCTATTATCGTAACTACTTTTTCCTATTTTCTTTTTCTTTTAATTTTCAAAAAGTGATGTTGTATTTAAAAACACCTAAATATCTAAATGGTATCCTGAATAAACTTCTGAGAAATAATTTTACTTCTTATTTAGAAAACAGCTTTAATAATTTACAAAAGAACGAAAGGAAACAAACATAAAAATGATTTCATTAACATTGAATGCCAGAGCCCTTTCAGCCGTTAATCACAATGTAGTGACTAAACGTTTCCACTTCCCGGGACGAGGACCCAAGGGATGGACTATGGGAAGCAAGTGTTTGTGTTATATAATCGTGTTATGTAAAAAATAAAATAAAACAGCTTGATATACCGATGAATGGATGCGTAGATTGTATAATTTGTTTCAAATATGTTATAAACACATGCTGGATGTTGACATTTTTTATGATTGTAGTGAAGTATAAAATTAATAAAAATATTTTATATTATATTTAAAATATATCTTATCTATTTGTAAAAAACTGACTTGTGAGTTAATCAAAAGTATTTCTAAAATAAATCGATAAAAACAATATATATATATATATATTTGTTTTATCGATTTATATATATATATATATAGTTTCAATATAAGTAAACAAATAACTATCAAATACAGTATATAAAATCATGAAAAAATGCAAAAACTGCTTAATTGATGCATTAAAAAAGTAATTTATGCACAATGCACATAGATGTGTATAAATAAAACATTATAGTAATTTTAATACAAAGAAGCAATCAATTATAAATAGTTATATTATAAAAATATAAAACATTTATTACAGTCAAAACGCGCTTAATTCGCAATGCATATAATTAAATTGTGCATAAAAAGAATGTAGATATTTTACAAACAAATAATAAATACGCAAATTGAAAAATACAAAACAAAATATGGTATAGTTAAATCATACTTTATGAAAATATATATAGTAATAGATAAATAATTTACAAATACGTAAATACTTTAGGAATAAATCATATATAGACTGATTGTAAAACACGTAAAATAATTTATAGTCAAAATACATTTTAGACACAAAGCATTATCCAATCCAATCCAATCCTAGCCGTTCAATCGTGTCCGATTCTTGGCTATTCTATGGGTCATGTCCCTCCATGTCTTCCTGTCTCTGACCAATTCCCACAGTTCCTCGATGTTCTTGCCCGTGTCCTTCTTGATTGTATCCAGCCAACGGGTCTTCAGTCTTCTTCTAGGTCTTGTTCCGCTCATCCTCCTCAGCATCACATCCTTCTCCAGTGAGTTGGCCCGCATCACATGACCGAAAAAGTCAGCTTCTGGCTGGTGATCTTACCTTCCAGGGAAAAATCGGGATTTATGCACTCTAAGACTGACTTGTTGGTGACCCTCGCTGTCCAGGAAATCATCAGGAGTCTTCTCCAGCACCATCAGTTGAACGCGTCAATCTTTCTCCTGTCTGCCTTTGTTAGGATCCAGGTCTCACACCCGCAGGTGGCAATGGGAAACACAATGGCGATGATCAGTCTGCCCTTGGTGATGATTGATACGTCCTTACACCTCCAAATTGGGTCCATGTTGACCATCGCTGTGCGCCCGAGGGCGATTCTTCGTGTGATTTCGGGGCGCCAGTCGCCATTGCAGACTACCTTGGAACCCAGGAAGATAAAGCTGTCGACCACCTCGATCTCCTCGTTGTTGATTTTTATATGGACTTCCTTGGCAGCAGTGGTCATAATTTTTGTTTTCTTGATGTTCAACTGAAGTCCCATCTTCTTACTTTCATTTTTTAGCTTCATGATCATCCGCTTCAGGTCCTTTTCGCTTTCCGCCAGCAAAGTCGTGTCGTCAGCAAACCTAAGGTTGCTTATTGTCCGACCCCCAATCTTCACCCCCACTTCAGATTCCTCCAGGTCCAATTTCCGCATGATCACTTCAGCGTAGAGATTGAAGAGAAACGGGGAGAGGGTGCAGCCCTGTCTGGTGCCTTTCTTGATCTTGAACCATATCTGGTTCTCACAGTAGCTTCCTGGTTCTGGTAGAGTGATCTGATCAATCTGATAAGGTGTTCCGGCACTCCCAGTTCCCGCAGGGCGACCCAAAGCTTGCTATGCTCCACGCAATCGAATGCCTTGGTGTAGTCGATGAAGAAGCACATGTAGAGTTTCTTTTGGTATTCTCTGGCTTTCTCCATGATCCATCTAAGATTCGCAATGTGATCGCGGGTCCCCCGGCCCCGCCTAAATCCCGATTGGACGTCTGGTAGTTCCCAATCAATGACGTTGCCCAGTCGCTTCTGAATGACCTTCAATAGAATCTTGCTGGCGTGTGGTATGTGAGGGCAATGGTTCGATAGTTGGCGCAGTCCCTTGTGTCTCCTTTTTTTGGTATGGGGACGAAAACTGACCGCCTCCAATCAGCTGGCCACTTGCAGGATTTCCAATTCTGCTGGCAAAGAGCTGCCAAGGCAGCTCTTGGGATTGGCCTGAGCAGTTCGGCAGTGATTCCATCGATGCCAGGTGACTTGTTGCTCGGTAGTTGATGCATCGCCCACTCCACTTCGCTCTCAAGAAGATCTGGTTCTTGAAGTCCCTGGTCTGTCTGATCGTTCTGTTGATCGTCAATGGAAGTGTACATAACACGTAAAACAAATTACAGTCATGCATAAATAGACGGTATTGTATATTATGAATACATTGCATTTAGTCTCATTATAAAACGCAAAACAAAGTAAGTTATAGTCAAAACACATTTTAGGCACAAAGATATATCAATAATTATGCACAAATAGAAAATAAATATTTTAGGAATAAATATATTACAGTATAGGTCGTACCAAAAATTTTGATTACATTAAACTATAAGATAACCGATCTACAATATCGTTGTATATTAATCTAGGGAAACTTACCATCAAGTTCAAATTTTGTGCCTATTGCAGCCTAATGACACTTTATTCTTGTTTATTTTAAATGATGATGATGATGAGCTATCCATGTTGAATCAGCTAACTTCAAATGATATCACAGTAATTAGCCAATAGGTAAACGATGTCGTTTATTTACGTGCGTCGTACGCTTTCGATCTGAACATCATTACGCTCGACGTTTCGTGCGCGACGCACTTACGTCAGCGTACTGACGTCGCGTTTTACGCCTGTGGAGACCCAGCCTTTAAAGTACTTTAACTCTTAACGTAATTTAATATTTCGTGTCTAGAAAGCATTATTCCGTTAAATTCGACTTTAAAGTACTTTAAGCGGTCTAGTCTGTAACAGGTATAAGACGGGTTGAGACCCTGGGCGCAGAAGAAAGTATTGGGTCCCTTAAAAAAGTGAGAATCAAGGGAATAAAAATACATATAGATCATATTTTTAAATAAATAAAGCATATTATGTACTATTTATATTTTATTCCAACAAAATTTTAATATACTATAAATGTATAGAATTTAAAATATGAAAATATTTAAATAAATTTAGCTGTTAGTTACTACATACTTTTAGCAGTGTTGCCAGTGTAGTATTCGTATTCGGCATACGGTAATTGTTTGTCATTGTATTTGGGCTTTGGATGTTAATGAAAATAAGCGAATACTATCAAGTTTTACTATTAATTGAAAACTTGTACGTAATTATAACTGCATCAGAAAAATGTGTAAAGTTGGGGTTTTGCGGGCCCCAGGCGCGCGCCCGCCGTTAAATCCGCCTCTGATCATATGATAACGTTTTTATAACTATCAATACTAATGAAAATCGACGCAATACTTATCAATCTATGTTTAGAAATCTCAAAATGGACAAATTCGAGCGAATACGAATAATTTTATATTATTAAATATTATATACATTTTATCAGTAAAACAAAAAAAATTTAATAGACGCCTTAATAAACATATTTCCAACTTTATAAGTAACGAGTTATCGAATAACTACTGTAAATTTGTAGCAGTAATCAGTGGCGTATGCAGAAGTAGGCGTAAGGGGGACATGTATGTTGGCAAGAAAAAAAACTCTAGATATAACAGATTATAATCACAAAGATATATTTATTTTCCTGGACTTTTTACTTAATATATTTAGTACATCCTCTGTATTAATGTGTAAATATGAATAGATATATAATAGAGCTAGTCCATTCAATCGGTCTTGTCCGGTTATACTCCGAAGGTATGATTTCAAATATTTCAATGTTGAAAATGATCTTTCAGTAGTAGCTGTAGTGATAGGAAGAATATTTAATATGCGTAATAAGGCATAAATGTTTGGAAATATTTCTTCATTGCACAAATTTAAATAGTCTATAGTATGAACAGGAATTTTTGTCATCAAGTTACATTTTTTCCTTCAAAGTAACAGTTCGTTCTTTAAAGATACAAAGTTTATACAACACTGCAAATCGTTCTTATGTTTAAAAGATATTGCAATTTATTTTCATAATCGTCTGCGAGAGGTTTATTTGGCATTAAAACGCTGAATGCCTGTACAGTGTCTCCATGATTAATAAACTTATATGTTTAAGTGTTCTATCATTGAATCCAAAAACGAAATAAATAAAGTTATTCGGTAATAAATTTCAGGTGTTTCTGCTTCAATATTTGGACGAAATGTTTAACGTTTGGCTGTTCTTGGAAGAGGTATGACATAATTTGTATCATAAATATCTTGCAGTAAATTTAATGCTGAATTAAATATTTTGTTAAATTCTAGGTCGACATTATTCCGTATTTTCCTTAATTTCTTAATTAGTTTAACCATATCAACTGCCGCCACCAAATCAATGTTAAGAGATTGTAACACTCTGCTTAATGGTAGCGTGAATGAATATAAAGCTTGCATAGAAAATAATGCTATTAAAAATTCATGTTTTTTTATTGAACTTAAAAGCAAACTAGCATTAACTGTTGTGTTTTTATCTGTCCAGTCTTCAGTAATTTCTTCCAAAGACGAGATGAGAGATTTAAATAGTTCTATAAAAACCATAACCGATTCGTAACTTTCGATCCATCTTGTTGGACAAAGTTCTTTCAATTTGTGTTTTTTTTTTTTTTTTTTTTATCTGGGCTTAATTTACAAATCCATTTTCTTTTTGTTTTTTTTTTTTTTTTTTTTGTATCTGGGCTTAATTTACAAATCCATTTTTGGAGATGACTGTTACGTTTTGGAGTTTTATAAAAAGTATATAATGTTTCAATAATTCCCATAGTTTCTTATACTGCTTTGTGAACAAGCATAACTTATAGCTAAATTAAGGCAGTGATGCACAATGGACATATATAGCAGATAGATATTTCTCAGATATTTTTGCCTGTAAACCTCTTAGTCTACCACTCATTGCACCAGCACCATTGTAACCCTGACCTTTAAGATAATTCAAGTTAATAAAGTTAATACCCATCTTCGACAGAGAATCTAACATTGTGTCAGCCAAATTTACACCAGTTTGGAAACAACTGGGACAAACTGAAGAAAATGTTCATTTACTTTGTGCTCATACCTTCTTTTTCTATGAAACGGACACACAGCGAAAATTGTTCGAATTTTCCAATATCTGCAGTTTCATCTGCATGAAAAACATTTACTTCGATTTACTTTTTCTACAATTGTTTTCAAAATAATTTCGTTACAACAATTTATTATTTCGTTCTGAATTATTGGTGATGTATATATCGCATTTTTGGGACTCGTTTCTAAATATTGTCTTAATATGTTGTCTCCAGCATCAATTATAAATTTCAATAATCTTCTAAAATTTCCCTCACCTTTTACAGATGCGTCAGTTATATCAATTTTACCGAAATCGCGATGACCTCTTAGAGGTCATCGCGATAATTGCCGCAAAATATAACCGTTTTTATAATTGGTGTCAATTTTAAACGATTCATTTTAATTTGATTTATATGAGCTGTATCTACTAATTTAGCTACTGAATAACTTTTCCCTGCAATAATCTCTTTCAAATTTTCAGATTTTATCAAAGACATTTTATGATAATCGGCTTTCTCATGAACTTAAAATTTTTCTATATCTACCCTCCATTTATTAAATGCGTTTTTAACAAGCTCTCCTAGAAATTGACTATTTTTCCCCACGTTATCCTGAGCAAACAAAAAACATTATTTGCAATATACGCCATCTTGAACTTTTGAATAAGCAAGCCAAAAATACTTTGTTAGCCATTTGTAATTGAATTTCTTCATTCCTTTATTTTTTCCAGTTGCTGTTAAAAGAAACTTAAGATTTTCATTTGGTCTCCAGAAATTTTCAAGTAAAGAAATTTTTTCCTTGTCACTTAGTTTTTTATTTGTATAGTTTGATATATCCATATTATTATTAATTTCATCGCTTTGAAACGCATCTGAAGACGTACTAGGTACAACCAATTCATGTACATTAGTTTGTGAAGTCGATGCTTTTCTTCTAGTTTTTCATCACATGTAAAGTCATTTCTTTGTGTCAGAAAATTTCACTTTTTTTGCAAAATATATAACTAAAGTTGACTGATTTTTTCGTTTCTCCATATTAAACTCTGTGCACTTATTAAACATTAATTAAAATTAAAATTTAATTATCGAACAGTAAATTACATTGGTTATTTTCTATTCCGTTATTATTTTGTTTAAGGATCTTACAGAAACATTGCTCACCATTACATAGCTAAACACAAAATACAACAATCGACATTGTAGGAGATTGTCAGATAAACAAAACACAGTCAGCAAAGCATAAGCCAAACCAAAACCCTACTCAGCCAAAACCAAAATCAAAACTAAATCAGCTGTCCGCTGGGTGTCGCTGTCCTGTTAGCAAAAATTTTTAAAAATAGTACCATCTAAAAAATCCATTGGACTTCTTTAAGAATTTAAAATATATTTTAATAATTAGCCAAAGAATATTATATTTTCAGTTATTATATGTAATAATTTTCATTAACATACTTTTAAGGGCGCATATGCCCACAAAGCATCCCCCTGAATACGCCACTGGCAATAATATGCAAAGAGTGAAAGACGCAATCTAAATTCAATTAGAAATTAACTCAAAATATGCATATTGTAATTTCTTATTAAAAAAAATTTACTTTCTACTATGTATAGGAAAGTTATTGCTATTGTGCTATTGTGATTCCTGTATTATTAGATGCCTTCTGCCAATGAAGGATAGCTGCCAATAAATCTTGAATTCCCTTTCTCCTTTCTGTCTGTGCATTACTTCACCAGTAATCAAACTGCTGCATTTGTTCGTTCGAACTAAAATATATTAATATTAAAATAATTATGGAAATATAAATTATATTTATACTCATTCGCAAATGACTTTCGATGGCTTTTCTCGTTTTGGAGACAAATTTATTGTTGAAAAGTTTCATTGTTATAGCAAGATTTGTTGTGTTATTGTGTTACATGTGCTTAACATAGTAACTTTTTTGTAACTTAAAATGAATGCTATCGCTATGCTTAACATCAACGTTTAAATGTCTAGAATTCCAAATTCAAGATAATGCATGAAATTATAAACTAGTATGATGTGATTTTAAATACCAAAGAAGGTTTAAATAATACATAGACAGAGAGGGACTTCGATTCCCGTTCTTCACAATTCGGATGACCCTTCCGCAGTGATGATCAGCCTGTGGAAGAGCTTGTTTCGCCCCGTCACTTAGTATTTTTTATGGTGCATTTATAGAATGGAAAGTGGCGTCACTGTTGAAAAAGTTCCGAATATTCTGTATAATATTTTGATCAACGGTTATAATTTGGATAAATTATTAATTGCTTAGATTATCAAATACTCACGTTCTAGATCAGGGCTGTCCAATTATAATGAACACGAGGGCCATTGCCGTGTTTATTAGAGATATGGAGGGCCGCAGTTACAAAAAGGGAGAGGGGCTTTGGTACTCGATACGCTATTGTCTCAACAAACGGAACGCATAAATATAACGCTTTTTGGAAACCAATTTTATTTTCAGATTAACAAACCTTATTACAAAATTATATTTACCAGATTGCATCCAATAAACATGTTAACAAAAAGTTATAAAATATAAACAGTTAAAAAATATAAAAAGTATGTATGTACAGTACCTATTCAATGTGATAAATGAGGGCGGGCGGCAGCAATTACGAGGGCTGGATATTTACATCATTCTTGTTGTAGCTATCCGCAGAATATGTAAAAGAAAAATCTCCGAGACAGGTTCCTCGATTCTTAACTATTTTCATATTAGAAAATGTACTTTCACACATGTGAGCTGGACGAACTGGATTGTTGCTGGGGGCGAGGCTGTGCGCAGGGTTTTGTGCGCTCCATGTGCTCGTGCGTGTGTTCGTGAACCGAAGCATCGTTCGTAAAACGAAGCAAAATTTGTTCGCAAAGGATGTTCGTAAACCGATTTGTTCGTGAACCGAGACGTTCGTGATCCGAGGTATCACTGTACTACCAAATGTCGATATTACTTTCCGACCAAAATCACAAAAGTTAGGAAAACGTTCGTTATTCGTTAAACAAAGCAGTTTACACATGTGATTTGTTATGAAAAACTCGTTTTCCAACCGCTATTAATATATTCGATTTTCATTTTCTGTTTTACGTTTTTTCTCACTCATTTCACAAATGCAACGAACTCATGGTAAAATAGAAATTAAATTAAATTAAACAGTAAAATAAAATTAAAACAGAATCTTACAACAACGGTCACACAATCACTGAAATGGTGAGTGTTAGAAACCAAAAAAATAACTAATATACAGTCACAATTCAAAAGTTTTAACTGAAATAGCTAAAACTAAAATTGTAAGTCTTATAAAAATGTGATGTCATTGATAGCCTGTTGATCATTAAATAATTACTAATTAAGAAAAATTAATTGAGTTAATATAATTCAATTTATGATTCTTTTTATTAATCTCTTAATAAAGTGATAAATAAAAGTAAAAAAACATTAAAAACTAATATTATATCACAAATTGTGAAAGCCTCGCGGGCCGCCTTTTGGACAACCCTGTTCTAGATCGTACAAATTAAAATTCAACCACCGATTATCAGATTAACAACTTTATGTTTGGGAATTGAGCGCCATTTTGTATTTTTGTTTTAATTAATTCAGAGCCATTTTTGTTTATTATTTATATTAATAAATAATAAACAAAATGGCTCTGAATTAATTAACCATCTTTAATTAATTCAGACAATTCGAAGAAGATTGGATATGAGGACGATAGTCAATTATTGAATACAGACGAAAAATATCGTTATCGAAGACGCAGACTAATTTTCTTTCGACTATTCGCAAAAAATCTAAATTAAATTATTTATAAAATTTATTTTGGAAAAATCGTTTAGTCGATTTAATCACATATTTAATTTTATTAATATTTACAAGAACTCGGATGTCTATTTTAATTCAAACCAGTGGTGTAGTGGAGCCAGTTCGAGTCCGAACGTCGTTCCGATATTTTTTCCATAAGGCTAAAACTACAACAGAACCACACCACAAGTAACGACAATATCGGCCACAAGTTGAGATAGCGGTTGAAGCCGACTTTAGTTAGCAGTCCGTCTGAGTTAGATATGCGTTTCTGTAATAATATAATTATAATTCACGACCGTCTACAAACAGACTACCGTTTTGTAGTTGTGGCGTATGCTCGTGTGAGTTCAGCCTAACCGGAACTCGACCGGTACAATTTATTAGAATATATTACATCTATTATATCATCTTTTGAGTTTGAATAATTGCATATAATTAATTTTATTAAGACTAACTTCAAATTAAAGATAAAACATCAAAATTATCTTATTTTTAATGAAAGTCTTCAATCAACAATACAATGCACACATAAGGACTTGGAAGTCTAAAAGGTCTTGGAAGACTAAACACAGAAAGAGCGAGAATATAATGAAATATGTATGCAAACATATACTGCTGTCACACAACTCTGCAGTTATTCTGGCTCCCTATGTACATGTATAGTTCTTCTATAAATGTATAGGTAACGTACAGGTATTTCTTTTTGTAACATTCATGGTAGCACTACACCATTGATGTATAGCGCCAATTGATTGATGGCACTTGACAGTTTATTTCTTTCTCTTAATTTTCTTTTCCTTCTATGAGTACTGCCCACCCTCTTATAACGATACTAGCGTGATGTTTTTGTTTGTTGTTTGTATGTATCAACTACAAAATGTGCTAATCAAACTTTTTCTACTCTTTGATATAGAGAAGTGCACGATTTTAAAATATGCCGAATTCAAAAAAGATAAATGTGAAGTGTGCGAATAAATGAACTGGAAAAACTTTCTAAAACGATTTATTATATATAGCCTATCAATAGAGAAAGATGGCTGGTTGGCCGAATATGCAGATATCCCTTTTGAAGTCTAGAAAAGTCTCATCCTCAGATTATTGCGACAAGCGAAACTTTTTGTCATTATTAATAACTTAAAAATGGAGGAATAAAAATTAAATTAAAATTGTATTTCCTTTTAAAAAACATCAATAAAACCAGGCACTGTAACCCAATAATGGTTGCTTTCTGAGAATAATTTTACGAGTTCGGACGATTTTTTGACCTGATACTCTAAATTTATAAGTTTAAAATATAAAATTTCGCCCGTTTATATGAGAAGAAAATATCTATTCAATAATATACATCTTTATTAAATATAGTTTATTGTTATATTTCTAAAATGTATACTAAAAAATAACATTCTTTATTCAGCTTCTAAGATGAAATTATAAACATCGGCGAAATCTTCCCAATAGCATATAAAATTTAAAATTTTCCAGTATATGTTATTCTGTAGTGAAAAATGAAAATTGGAGAAAAATACTTCAAAATAATTTCCTTGTTAATAGAAAACAATTAATCATTAGTTTAATCAGTCAAAACAAAGGATGATACTTTTATTTGTAATTCATTTTTCTCATTACTTTTTAACAAAGATATTTTAATGAATTTTTAAATATTACCAGAGCCTCTTCAGCCGCCAATTAATAACTATTAATTGAGCGTTTCCATTTCCCGGGACGTGGACCCAGAGGTTGGTTTTTGGGAAACACGTGTATGTGTTGTGTAGAGTGAAACTGCGTGATATATACTTGTAGATGTGAGGATGCGACGATCGGATAATGTTCAAATATGAATACCTTCATGTGACTGTTGTTATTTTTAAGTATGTGAAATCCCTACACATATTCTCTTACTCCAGTCATATACACGAATAATATCGTATATAACCGAAGTTCCGCAGTCATACTTCAAACACATACAGAATATTCAATAACAGACATTCAATCAGTTCCTATACCGATTTTTATTGAAAACTTCATAAATATTACTATAGTAAGCGATTGTTTTTCATTGAAAAATTTGAAATTTTATTGAGGTTAGGTTAGATTAGTTTTATTACGCCGCCATATCCTCATGGGATATTCTTTATCTGGCGACGGCCATTTATAGCTCCCATCACAGGCTGGCCAGCACCCATGATGGGGTCAACCGGATGGTTGAAGGATGGGGTTCAACAGGCCGGGCCCGGACCCCTCCTGAAAAATTGGAGGTGTGGGACCCGGATTTGAACCCGGATCCTCCAGGGTGGTAAGCCGAAGCTTTCCCACGCGGCCATCCGGCCGACGAAATTTTATTGAGATCCGGATCTCTTGTAAGTATTACAAGAGATGGGATTCTCGTAAAACAAAATTCCAAATTATACAGAATTAATCTGCCAAACGTCAAAAAGTCGTCCTTCGTAAGAATCGAAATAATTGTATGTAAGTATTTTCGTCTATGTTATCGCGGAATACAAAATTTGGGATTTATGAATTGAGTCCGAATTCCAAAGAAGTTATCAGAAGAATGGGAATCTTAGTATTTCATCCGAAATTTTGCACATTGCATATACAATTGCTTTATAATATTTAATAATGATTAACTATAATTAAAATTAATAACTATTACTCTAATATTAATCTGGTATAGAAATGAATGAATGTCACCATACATACATAATAAAATAGCCACATTTTGAGTCTTTTTCGTCATCCTGTTCTTCGAACAGGAGAATAAGAAATGAATAAAGTAAATAAAAGTAAATTACTTACCTGTAAATTGCTTACCTCAGACTACCGTTACGGTACTTGATGAGCTTTATCGCCATTTTATGTCATGTCATTCAATAAAGGAAATTTGATGTGGACTTCAGTTTTAACCTTAATACATCTTTCATTTTTCAGATCATCATTCTTTGTCAGTTTCTGAAATAAATCAGTTTATAATATATATAAATCACATAATAATTCATATCAAATATATATTACAGTCAGAAAATTATATTCTTAATTCTTATGTTGACTTCAATAAAGAAAGGATTATTAGGGAACATTGTTTTATAAACAATGCTGTTGCATGCTATTATTTATTTGCATCAAACTATTTTCTGTATTATATAACCACAATCCGATATTAATCGTTTTGATTTATTTCTTGATTTTAACAGAGAATTTCAAATAAACTGATATCTTGTCATTATTGATCACTGTGTTATGTTAATCCATATCCAAATTTTAAAAATATAAATGATATATAAATATTATCAATAGGCTTGGCGCAAGTGATGTCACGGCTCGTTCCATCCTCGCTTTGATAGGCAAAATATTGCTATAAATAGTGTTGTGATAAGGACAAATTCAACGATTTGAAATTAATTTCTGCATTGGTAGGACTGCAATGTTTGCAAAACAATTGCAAATTTGTCTTGTTTTGCAAACATTTTTTTTTTAATATATGGTTACAAGTTGTGCTCACGGTTATATATACCGGTATGCAGGGCCGGGTCTATGGTTGCTGGCGCCCTGGGCAAGCTGAACTTCGGCGCCATTTTTAAGCATAATTATAAAAATTTTCACAAAGAAAAAACTAAAAATATAGAAATGAGTTTATTACCTGGGTTGTTTATTAACAAAGAACAATAATAATATTTTTCTCAATCAATATTTGGACAGTATGAACAATTAGCCTACCTAAAACTTTTTTTGCCTTTAGATAAACAAATCTTTTCATCTTTTCTCTTTTCATATTCGTTGCAATATCATTTTCTATAGACAAAATTGCCAAAGAATTCATTCTGTCTTGAGAAATGAAGGACCGTAAGTATATTTTTATAAGGTTTAGTAAACTGAAGCTTCTCTCGCCAGCGGCCACAGTAATAGGTATTGTAAGCATTATTCTTAATGCAACCCACAGATTTGGCATGATATCCTGTAACTTATGATCCTAATTTATAATATATATATATAAACAAAAACACAGTTTTAAATTTATTGTCGAGATAACTCCAAGTGGATGAATATCTATTGTCTCTGAAGTTTGGGGTGGACGTGTATCTGATAAAGAAATAACATGTTAGAATGGATTTCTTGATCTTGTAAGACCTGGGGATATCATTTTAGCAGCATACAATCTCATAGAAGCAGTGATATTTCTTCCAGATTCACCATAAATAAGAATCATTTCAATTTTTTTTTGTGACTGTCAAATATGCCATATTTAGTCACGATTAACTAAAAATTAAATGTTAATCAGAGTAACCATCAAATATGCCATATTTAGTTCACGATTAACTAAAAATTAAATGTTAATCAGAGCAACGATACAAAGACAACTGTGTATTCAGCATGCTTAATACACAGTTTTGTGTTTTTCAATTCATATTTGCATATTTAAAGATCTGTAACATTTCATTTAACTGAATTTTATTTATTTAATTATAAACTAAAAAAGATTTTTCTCTTAAATATGTAATTTGGATTAAATTAAAATATTTTTTAAATATTCTTTCATTTTTAAATTATTTATATTTATTTAATTTTATAGGCATAACATAGGCAGTTCATGGCTTGAAATGACTGAAAACCTTAAGATTGTTTTTGAATCTTTAGTATTCTCAAATACTCTGTAACCCCTTTCTGCTTAGAGCACTAAGGGTCACAGTTACCCGATATGGACTAGCAGTCTCGTAACCGGACCAGCCAAGTGTCTAGAAGAGCGAACCGATATACCCACGGCCAGCATAAATTAATTAAAATGTACAGTACATAAAAAATAAAAAAGAATTTTTCAATGCTAAATTAATTAAAATGTACAGTACATAAAAAATAAAAAAATGATTTTTTCAATGCTATTAAAATGTACAGTACATAAAAAATAAAAAAATGAAAAATAAAAATTAATTTTTCAATGCATTATTAATAATAATTAAAATAATTAATTTTGTACAGTACATAAAAAATAATAAAATAAAAAATAATTTTTCAATGCATTACATAAAAAATAAAAAAATTAAAAATAAAAAATAATTTTTCAATGCAGATAAAATGAAAAATAAAAAATAATTTTTCGATGTATTAAAAAAAAAAAAATAAATGAAAAATAAAAAATAATTTTTCGATGTATAAAAAAAAAAAAAAATGCACATCAAGCCGGATTCGAACCCACTACCTTCAGATTACGAGCCACGTATTTATTGAGTGCGCTATCTGTGCACCTGGTGATCTGCTACCTTCAGATTACGAGCCATGTATTTATCGAGTGCGCCATCTGTGCAGCTGGTGATCTCACCTTCAGATTACGAACCACGTATTTATCGAGTGCGCCATCTGTGCACGGTAGGTTATTCTGCACCCTAGGCAAAGTTTACAAGTGCGCCCCTTATTTCACAAATTGGATATTTTTTAAAATGAAATTTTTAATTTAAAAAATAAAAATTATTTTGACATGCTTTATTATTAATATACAAAGTAAAATACAATTTGTATAATATATAAAAATTAAATTTTATTTTTTCTTGCCTTCAATTTTGAAAATTTTCTACCAGTTCCTTTAAATTTATTGTAGAAGTTAAGAAACAAAAAAAGAACCAAGCATTAAATAGTAAAATAGTCTGGTGTGTGAGGGATAAGAAAAAGGAATCGATATCTAAATCATATATCACTGTTTAATTTTGATATTTTAGTAAAGTTTAAAGCATAGCTTGACGTTTTGCGCCCCTTTATGGCTTGTGCACTAGGCGGTTGCCTAGTTCGCCTATATGGTAGCGCCGGCCCTGGATATACCCGATCCATTCACATCTGGGAAGAAACGCCTTAGCTTCTTGGGCAGACTGGGAATCGAACCGTTGATCGAACCCGATCTTGAGTACATTTTTTTGTCAACAGATGCCGCCACTTTCCATTCTGGGAGAATACTAAGTAGTGGTGCGAAACAAACCTTTCCACAGGCTGCCCACTCTTGCGAAGGGGTCAGCCAAATTGTGGAGGACGGGGTTCGACGGGCCGGGCCCTGACCCATGATAATTTCAAGGGGTGGGACTCGAGATTCGAACCCGGGTCCTCCAGAGTGGAAAGCCGAAGCGTTTCCACCCGGCTAATCCGGCCGACCCTCAACTACATTACTGATGTTCCTCAGCCAATTCTATTCTCTTAAATACTGTAATTCATTTTCGGGATATTACAGTTGGAATTTCCAATTTATCGTTAATGTTGAAATAATTTAAAAATATGGGTCACAGAAAAAGCTTCTTCGATCAAAGTTGCTTGAAATAAGAATCTGTAAAGAAAAATATAGGTTTCCATTAGAAAAAGTTGATCCAAAATGACCTTGAAAATGCCCACCAAATGAAAAATAAATAATGCTCTCCTCTTTCTTCCTCAAAACCAAATAATAACTTTTGTCTGAAACATTTTTTGTAAAATACTTTTTTTAGACGTGTGTGCACCAAGTTAAATGACTCATCCTGTATTATATTACTAATCAAACTCATACATCTGGATTAAATTCTAATTACAGGTTACAAGATTTTTATTAAGCTAACTTTTTTTAGAATGAAATCAGTTAAATTAATGAATAATCTAAAATATATTTATTCTAATTTTTGACATTTTTACATTGGTAGAATTGTTGAAATAAGAATTCATAATGTAAGAGTATATTTTATTTGAGGTTAGGTTAGATTGGTTAAGCCGCCATATCTCACGAGGGTTATACTATATCTGGCGGTGACCACTTATAAAGCCCATCACAGACTGGCAACATTCATGATGGAGTCAACCGGATAGTTGAAGGATGGAGTTCAACGGGCCGGGACCGGACTCCTCCTGAAAAACTGGAATTGTGGGACGTGGATCCTCCAGTGTGTTAAGTTACAGCTTTACCACGAGGCCGACATTTTATTTGAATCTGAAAGAATAATTTTGGACATATTTCAGAATGTACTAATTATGACAAGAAAATATTTTAAAATTTGATATAATAGAAAATTATTCATAAATAAGAAACTAGTTTACAAATTTTTATGAAAGCACATACACACAACAGTGAATAAATGAGAAGAACTGCAAATTTCTTGAAAAACCGAAAGGAATAAAATTTTCTCATTCTTTGCAAACGTCTAAATTGACATTTTCTTTTGAAAATAATTCAGAAAACATTACTATCTTAAAACTTCACAAATAGAACTTTTCATCAAGAAAGCAATACAGGTAGGCCTCGATTAGTGCAACTTCGAATAGTGCGAATTCGATTAGTGCGACTTATAAAATTGATACCGTTTTTTGGTTAATGCGAGAAAATATTCGATTAGTGCGAGTTTTAAGCATAGACCAGTCTTACTAACAAAGCTCCTTTTATGATGTCAATTAACAAATTACCGTTAATTTTCGATTAGTAAAACCGGACGAGGAGCAGTCCAAGAACTGTCACACGATTTTGAAGGGGTGAAAAATCAGAAAGATGGGCTTTTTTGCCGTTAATTTTTACGGTACTATTATTTAGCTTTGCTATCGTATACATACAGTAGAGTACAGAATTTTCTCTTTTAAAAAGTATCGAAATGGATAAAAGGAAGAACACTTTTGATGATAAAACAGGAAACGAAAAAAAGAGAAGTGATTACGCTACAGCAAAAAATGGATGTGATTGAGCGACATAAAAGCATTCTTTGTTAAATTTTTTTAAATAAAGATATTTTTACAAATTTATTTGCCTATTATATTGCTGTACTACCGATATTATTTATTTTCTTTTGTTTATTATCTGATTTCTTTATTTAAAATAAAACTTGTGAAAAAAATTTGTTTTTGTTATCTTTTGGTGTCGTATTCTGCTAATAAACAAATAGAAAACTTGTTAAAAATTTCTCATTGGTTCATTAACTTCGCTTATTAATGCTATCTGGAACTAATTTACTGATTCAATAAAGTTGCAATGCTTAATTGCAAATCGGCCTATTCACTCAATTCTCGACCCAGAATTGGCGGCCAGGCGGCGCTCAACTTCCGCTTTCGATTCGCTATTTTGGTTTTGATTTGGCGGTTAGTTTGATGATGATATGAGACGCAATTCCTGGTAAGTTATTAATTTAGATGATGAACAATGATGTAAAATATGAAAATAAATATTTCTTAAACAGTTAGTGTTAAGTTTATTGTAGTTATTCATTGTGAAGTTAGCTAATGGCCGGAATCTCACAAAGCAAGAACCAATTACCATATTTTCCATAGAGTTAATACTTCGATTAGTGCGAGAAATTCGTGGAACCAATTATTCGCACTAATCGAGGCCTACTTGTATATACAGTATAGGCGGCCGGATGGCAGTGTGGTAACATGTTGGCGTGCCACGCAGGAGGACCCAAGTGCGGCATCTCCTGAAAAGTTTTTCGAGGTGCTGGGCCCGGACCGGCGATCCCCGTCCTTCACTATCCCACTCCACGCGTGTGGGTGCAGCTCGTGGTTGGAACTGGCCCCGCCCCTTAATAAACTCCCTGATTGGAAAGGGGCGTAATAAAAAAAGCAATATATATAAATTACACTAGATTTCCATTGGATATAATAAAAACAATTACTCTCTGAATATACTGTATTTAATTTTTAAAATGCATATAATTTTTTCTTTAAACATTAAAATCAACTTTGTTTTAAAAGTTAAAAATGTTTCAAAAATTAATCGCACAGTTCTAAGTGCCTCTTTTGGTCTCTGTTGAAGGCAAATTCCATCAACAAATCATTTATAAAACCAATCAAATCATTATCTCTAAAATTCATTTAATCAGTAGAAAGTTTAGTTGATGATTTATCTTCAATTTGACCTCGAAAAATTATATTTATTAGAAATTCTTTATTCTTAATGAACTGCAATTATTTAATAAAATAGGTTATCCAAAGCCTACATTTGCATGATCATTAGATAGGGAAATATTTCCAACAACAGGCTTATCCATTTCATTTATTGATGATAAAAATTTCCAAAACGAGAGATAGCGGGAAATACACCAGCAGAATTAGAATGCAGTATAACATCTAGCAGTGCAAATTTCATTATGAAATATATCATTTTTAATTATATATTAATTGTATTTAAATATTTAATTGAATAATAAATAATTTCAACTCACAGAAATCCTTTAAAGTTTTAAAAATCCAAGGGTGATATGAATAATCTGCAGATCCTATTCAATTAGATGTTGAAGTAATAGGGCAGAAGCATGCTTATATCTTTGAAACTCTAGGTACTGATGCATTTCAGGAACTCATTTATAAAAATAAAATTTTGTGGCCTCTGAAGATTGGAGGCTCTAGATCAAGGATGGCCAACCTATGCACAGATTAACCTATGGCGCTTGCGCCAAAAGTGGTGCATTTCATGATTAGAAGTGGCGAACTAAACCCAAAAGAAAAATTTTTTAAAAATTTCTTATACAGTTTACGTATTTATATATTATAAATCTGAAATGCCTATGTGGGCGTTCACTTATAACACATGAACGGCTAAATGGATTTTTATGAAACAACTTTTGTTTGTTAGGGGGATTTATGTAGGAAGGTTTAAAGATAGATATTATTAGGAATTGATTTTATATACAGTACTCTTCTATATATTATTTCGTTAAACTATTGAATTTCAGATTTCATATTAAAAGTTTTTAAATTGTTTTTTAATCTTACTCTAATTTTCTATTGATTATAGGTCTTGATTATATCTATTGATATATTCAATATATTCTATATATTGATTTATATCTATTGATATATTCTATTGATTATATCTTATTTAGCCGTAATATGCTTAAGTTAAACTTTGATTAGACTTATCAGGTGATAGTGTGATAAGAGATATTTAAACTATATAAATATATGTCTATACATATAAATCTAATTGTTAAATTTATCCATATTATGATATTTTAAAAGAACTAAAAAAGGAATATAAGTTTGTATGGTGCATCTTAACTAAAAAATGAAAAAATTGGCGCACGAGCTATAAAAGGTTGGCTCCCTTGGCATAGATAGTTGAACTTCTGGCAAAAATGCCGCCCTTACCAATTTACCGCTTTAGACCAAGTCTTGTCAGCCCAGGCAATAATACGACACTGATTTTACTCAAATGCATAATATGGTTCCAAATAATTCTATAATATTTTGTAAAAAAAGTAATAATATTATTTTCCAATGGCAAAATCTATACTTCTAACAATTATTCTATTCTTTTGTAAAAGGAATGCTTGTAGAATGTTTTATGAAATATATTTTAAATACATACTTCTAGTATATTTTAAAATTCAAAGTTTTACAAAAAATAAAACAATTCATTATTTATTAATGCCGATATTTATATTTTTATAAATTTCTGACAATAATTAAGAAAACGCGATTCAAACAGAAGAAATCTAGAAGAGATGGTGGATATTGCAAACTTAAGATTAATCTATTTATTTTATTTGAAAAGAAAATTATAATGCTCTCAATTTTTATGCAATATTTTTATTTATCAATTTATTATAATTAGGCAATTCATTCGAAAAGGAAAAGGCATTTTTACTTAATGACAGTCTATTGGTCCTTTGCAACATTCTGGATATTTGCCTTTGGATTTTTTAACATGACAAGTTTTTCCTTTTTTATTCACCAATGCTATACCACATCTATTTAAAATATAATAATTTAACTATTATATATTACGTTAGAGGCAAAAGTTTCATTATTATTATTATTATTATTATTTTTACCCTAATACGTTGACATCTGCTTCCTTTTCATAACTGGCTTTCATTGTTCCATTTTCAAACATTTTATATGATATAGGCTCTGAAATAGCTCTGCATATCCATGCCTCGCATTTTTCTTCATCGTAATAAGTTTTTCCTGAATCTATCAAACTTCCTTTGATTTGGCATTTTCCTATTGAAATAATTAATTTCTTTCACGAAATATAATGGTTACCATTTAAAAAAAGTTTAAATATAAACTATAGTCTAAGAAATACTAATAATAATTACTAAAAAAAATATATATATATTTTTTTCTATGTATAAATAAATATAATGAATATTATTACTTACCATCAATGTTAGGAACAGTCATTATTGCAGTGTAGCTATTGACTTCCACAAAGATACATATCAAAGGGATTAAGATACCAATCATTCTTATTCTATTTTATTTAAGGAGAAAATGTCCATAAAATTTCACTCAAACTATATTTATTTTCAAAAGAATATACCGCATTTTGTTTTTTCTTAAAATATTCGTTACGAGTTAAAACATCAATATACGAGTTAAACATATTATTCCAAAAATTTAAAATCGAGAAAATATTTCCAAAACTTATCAGTTTGACTTACCTATTTATTGAATAACGTGCGGCTTTTCTGAATATTATGTATTCTCATATTAATTTAATGTAGAATAAAATAATGTAGAGGTTGGCGATTATTCATGTGATCTACACATGTTTTTAATTAAAAGAAATTTATCGTTTATTTATTTATTTAATAATTTTAAATCAGTACCTATGATAATCATGAAATAATTAATAATAAGTAAAAATAATCGAATAACTTTTAATAATTGGATAGAATACGCAATTAATGAGTGAAAAATTTCATATAAATCACTTTTACATAAATGATTTATATGAAATTAGCCAGATTTTTAAAAAATCTGGTTAATACTATTTACTGTATAAATAGAATTAAATATATAAATCTAAGCAAATTTTCAGATTTATGAAATATCTAAGCTTAAATTACGGATACAGTTGATTAAATCAGAAAAAAAAATTTTTTAATCAGTTCCGAAATAATTGCATTTATAAAAAAAAAAAAAGAAAAGCTAAGAACGGGGATTTAAATGATAAAATTCAATAAAAGTCCATTTTTTAAAAATTTAAGAACACAGAAATTTTCTGTACTTTATAAACAGCTATTAAATATTCATTATTAAATTTGTTAATAAAAAAATCAAATATAAACACAACAGTTGAAATAAACAAGTAATTTTGATGGCTATAAAAAAGAATAGTAATAAAAACTGATTAATCATATTTAAATTAATTGTTTATAGGCTTGTAATTCATATACAGCCAGTATAGCATCTCAGGTATCAAAAACTCTTTAAAATAATTTACTTATTTATAACATTTTTTTAATATTAAGGATATATTTCTGAATACAATTAGAGAAATGTTTCTTTGAGTTATAATGGCAAAATTCATCAATTATATTTGAAATTTGATAATATCATAATCAATAGCCGATTAATGATTTCGGTTGGAACTTTTATGTCTTTTACTGCAAGATGAAATCACAAAATCTATACAAAAGAACTAGGAATCAAATCGGTGCTTTTTCAGCGAGATGACTTGATATGTTACTAGAAAAACATTTTGTTGTATAATTAAAGATTCATCTCCACTGACACGTAACTGAAAGTACGATGTTTCTGTTGTGTTAGAGATTCATTCATATGTAAAAATTAGGTATATTTTTAAAACGACACTATTTGATAAGATTTTATGTTGAATGCTTGTTTAATAGTATTTATTTTACTAATATTTTATAGTTTATTACTGATTCTGTTGAGTTATAGTAAAATAATTGCGCCGAAACGTGGACTTCATTCGACTGACCAGCAACACTACTGTAATTAGGTGTTTCTGCGTCTGAAGCAAATACATTTTTTACGCCCAAAAATCAAGCAAATACATTTTTTACACCCCAAAACGGAGCAAGTATATTGTTATGCTCCCAAAAAAACTTTCGCTAAATTGACAACTTTGTTTTGCGCCATTGTTTTCTTTGTACCCCGCTGGCCTCGTCCCTGCTATGTAAGCCTATGTCGCTGTTTATTAGTACACAGATAAGAGTAGAATTCTATCCCAAATTAATAGCTTTTTGTCTAGCGAGAAAACCCAATAAAGATATTTTCTAATTATTTTTTCTATTGAGAAATGAAAAACCCAGTTTTAGGAGCGGACGCGTATTCATGCCTTATAGACCATTAAATTTTTTAAATTTATTTTTAAATTGAACAATTTACAATTATCTGATAGATAATTGTAAATTGAATGCTGATTGGATATTTTATTATAGGAGGAAACAGTTTTCAATATGATGTACTATATACAACTAGCTTATAATTAATTATTTGAATATCGTTATGTAAAAACTGATTATCTTTAAATTTACACTTTAAGAATATATCAATGGCAATCTATTTATAATACTCTATAGCAGGGATGTCAAACTGGCGGCCCTCGATGTGATTTTTGTGGCCCCCAACGCTCTTAACTAAAATAAACATGAAAACGATACATTATGAGATAATAGGAATTAACTCTCACTGAATAGCTATGATATATTAGTTTGATTTTAATGAAATGTAATTGCATGAGTTCTTTTTCGATTGGAATTATCGGACGTATACATACAGAAGACATTGATCTTTAAGATCGGTGACACAAACTAAGTGCTTTCTTGCAAGGACTACATCGTTTTCTGCGGAATTTTTTATAAAAAAAACGAAAAGCCATAAAGGAGAACCTGTATTTTTTTTGGATAGAAAAATATAACGATCAAGTTTCAAACAATCTCTCTTTACCTGTATTTTTTTTGGATAGAAAAATATAACGATCAAGTTTCAAACACTCTTTGAAGGACGTGTATAAAGAACGCGCTAACAGACTTGTTAAAGATTTATTTGTTGTATTATTAACTTATTTAAAAAATGTAAGTAGTTATGGATATTTGAATTTTTAAAATTTTTATGAAAGCTTTTGTTTTTGTACAGAAAATGTGACTTTTTAAGTTTAATAGAAAATTAAAAATTGATAGCGAGGAATTAAAAAAAAATATGTAAGGTGGAGTGGGGTAAGTGTGGAGCTGGGGCAAATGCATTAACAGGATTTTTTTTATTACAAGATAAGCAAATTTTGCTAGTTGATATTGTAGTAATCTTACTAAAAGTTAATATCAGCCTATCGACATAGATATCCACGATGACTGATGAGATTCCAGAATAAAAAAGCCCGTTAATGCACTTGCCCCAGCTCAGCACTTACCCTACTCTACCTTATAATTAAAAGCAATTATGTAGTAATTATATATTTTTGTAATTTGTTCATTTGATTACACAATGTTTTTAACTATCCTATCTACATTTCTGAATCCTTATTCTAAAATGTAATTTTAAAAAAAAATTAAATATGATATGGCCCCCGGCAATTTTCCAGACCTATCTACATTTCTGAATCCTTATTCTAAAATGTAATTTAAAAAAAAAATTAAATATGATATGGCCCCCGGCAATTTTCCAGGCTCATTAAATGGCCCTTGAATTAAAATGAGTTTGATACGCCTGCTCTATAGCAAAATATAACAACATTAACTTTTGCTAAGTTGTAAATATTTTTTTCATTGTTAGTCATATATACATGAATATATAAATAAAATATTTAATCCTAATTATA